>JARKIC010000416.1:0-279549 GCA_029378375.1 Mycena olivaceomarginata | reverse complement strand
CTTTGCTTGTCGTACCATACTTCCCAGCAAAAGAGACCCAGGTTTCCCTTGAACACCTCGCCTCCGAAGCCGCCACACGCAACTACCTGGAGCCCGCTTTTGGTGCTTACCCCGTTCCCACATCTACCACACGTCTTCCGTAACCAATCCGTAACCTTGCTTGTCTTTCCAAGCCGTTGACCGTCTGAACGCCAACCCATACCCTACCGATACAGATTCTACTCCGCGCCTCTCTGGGCTTTCTGAAGCTCCCGCGCGTATTTCCACTTAAATCTACCTAGGAAAGACCTTTCCTTTCTTTTCTGCCACCCACCGCCGATATACCCGCCATAGAGCTCTTATACTCTGGACTTCTGGATCCATCTTACGCGATATCTCAGCCTCTTCACCCCATTTCGCATGGACTCCAAACCGAATTGAATTACACCCGAGTTTCCGGTTACTTTCTGTGATGACGGATACATGATATGTACGGTATATCGTCGACGGTGGGTAATCGTGCGACTTTTTCAAAGTATCCAATCTGCGGGTTTGGTTCTACGGCATGGACGGGCGAATGACTCGGGTAGATAAGAATGAGGCAGCCTTGGCACCCTACACCGCCAAAGTGCCGTCAGGTTTATAGCAGCTGGAAAGTTCACCTGGCAGCCAGGTTTTTGCACATCTGAGACCAGGTTTTTGCCAGGTGGATTCCAGCTGAACTTTACAGCCGGAAATCCAGCTCCCTCCCAGCTGCACCACATGTAGTCTCCATCTGGCATGACCAGCTATTTTGAGTGTTGTTCAAAGAAGTAATTATGATAATCTAATACAAGACATGCCTTCGCTTCGCTCCGGCAGTCTGATTATGTTGATGGCTGCAGTGGACATCTATTGCAGTTTCAAAGAGTTTGTCGCACTCCGACATTGAATTTGAATAGGTGCTATTTGGTAGATAACACAGAAGAGCTCGTATGAAAAGTATGGACTGAATATACAATTAAAGATTTTGACGAACCACACTGTCAAACTCAGGCGACGCCTGACGTGGATACGTTACAGTGGCTCAGACGCGGTCAACACAATTCCGAAGAGGATTGTACCTTGATCAGAGTCGCATAATCTTGACAGCGCCAGCGATTACATTCAGTGAATTTGAACGATCTTTGAGACTACAAAGTTCAGACTTACGAGTATCCTTGAAAACGCTACAAAGGTAGGTTTTGTATCAGCCGCTATTAAATCAGCAATGCTGAGTAGTGGATACCTGGCCGCTGAGGTCTCCAACGGCATTCGCCATGTCTGCGCGGAGCAATCTACACAAATGTTGTGAATGTCAACCCCACTCTACGCACCGATTTGAAGCTGAGCCAAATATTTCCATTCACGCAGCCTCGCTCCCGCCATTTAACACTCACCGCTGTCCTCCACATGATATAAAACGTCCCTACTGCCCGCAAAAACAATTCCTCAGGTTACTCAACTCAGGTCAACGTAAATACTCACCTCCGGCCTCGAAGATACGCATCCCTAGTCGGCCAGTACCCCCTGTCCTCCCCGTCCGTCTCCCGCTCCAAATCGCACACCCCAGGCGGCATCCTTATTCCCCTCGCCTCCCGCTCCTGCTCCCACTCCTTCACACTCGGCGCCCAACAGTCCACGAATCTATCACGAAATTATACGAACTCAATCCCAATCTCGTATCCTCATACACCCCCAGCACATATTGGCGAATCCCTCCGCAGCTCAAGTGTATCGTTTGCGCTCAGCGGTAGTGAGGTCGAAGGAGAGAGCGGAGGTGCGCACGTCAAGAGCGAAGAGTGTGGGGAGAAAGCCTGCAAGGTCGTTGAAGGAATGAGTGGGCGTGCTGAGGAAGAGGGAGGTCACGTAGAGAAGCTGGCGCCGCGTTGGCGCTGCGTATGTCTTGGCGCCCAATTAGCTTAAATTCGTGTGCCGACGAAGAGCTCACCTAAATGGGCTCTTTTCCTCGGTCATGAGGCATTACTTGAGGTACACCCAATCGGCAAAACCTCCGGCCCGAATCCCGCCGTGTCCCCGTCAACGACTGCGCGTGGAAGCCCGGAGGAACGCACCCTGGTTCGATCTCCCCGCATTGCGGCGCCAGTGGCAAATGACGAACACAAAAACTGTGTGCGAGACAGTCCGAAAATGCACACATTGAACGACTCACCGGGTAACATGCACCCTTCCCAAATGGCCCAACGAACGTCCGGATCGTTCGCGTCAATCAACGTCGACGGCGGGAGGATTTTGTGTGTATCTGTGCATGATGCACAGCTACTTCAGAGCCGGCGAGACGTTGAGGATTGGTAGGTAATGGTGGGGGAAGGAAGCGAGGAAGATTGACGGACGGCTCCCTTTTGTACGGCTTTTGACCGCCTGGATGTTGGCCGCATGACGAGGGAATCGACGTCAGAGCGCGGTAATACTGGACAATTTCATTCAAATCGACATGGGGTGTGACGCGTGACCCATTTTACCTATTCGACATTTCGGCAGCCGCCGAATTTTTGCGTGACACCTCGAAAATTTCGGGCACGGTGAAAGTGCCGCCAATACTGCCGCCGTGCCGCCAGCACCGCCCCTCTGCCGCCCCCAAGTGCCGCCCTCAAGTGTCTGACTGCCGCCCCCGCAAAAGCAAAGTGCCGCCCCAGTGCCGCCCCCAGAGGCGGCACTTTTGTCACGCTGCCGCCACAAAGAATGGAAGTATATGGATAAATATTATAATGTATCTGAGTTTATTAACAAGATCTTTTTACCACCTCCTGCGCGAAACTGTTATAAGGTACTACTTTTAATTAAATGTACAACAGAGTGATATCTACCTCCTCACCCAAATTTGGGATGCCTGAGAGGTTTATGCCGAGTGATAAAACAGGGTAGTAGCAAGCGATTTGCACCTAGTGTTGGTGTTGGTAGTGAATTAAACCGTAGCCGTAAAGATCGGCCAGGGAACGATTTGAACGGCGCTGAGTGACAATAACTCCTCTAGATGTTCTCAGCATAATTTCTGGGCACGAACCGTAACCAAAAAGCGTGCATGCATACTAGCAGATCAAAAAGTGGGATTTTGGGGCGACAGACACCAAGTTTAGGCCATCTGTGCAGCTCCGAGGTTAAGTAAGACTCGGATACACCTCAGAATGTCGTAATCTCAAACCATAATTTTTATGCAAACTGCCGTCCTTGCCGCCCATTGCCGCCCGTTGTCACGCATGGTCACACTGCCGCCCTTTGTCACGTAGTTGCATTGCCGCCCCCAACTGCCGACCCAAAAAGGAAAAGTGCCGCCCCCACAGATATTTGCCGCCCCCCACTGCCGCCCCCACTGCCGCCCCCCTCTGCCGCCCTTTGCCGCCCTAGTGCCGCCCTTTGACGCCACTGCCGCCCCCAAAAATAGTTAAATTGCCGCCCTTTGCCGCCATTACCAGTCGAACTTACGCTCAACTGCTGACTTCTGGGTAAGTTTTGTCACTTGAATACATGTGAATTGCTGTAATAACTACACCACAATATAGGTAAAGATGCTGTATGTAATACTACGGACAGATGGTATGTAACATAAAGTGAGTGCCGCTCCCGAGTGCCGCCACTACCGCCCTTGGCGGCAGGGCGGCAGTGCTGGCGGCAGTTTCACTTTGCCCGAAAATTTCGGCATTTGAGCTGAAATTTTTGTCTTTTTTGCCCTTTTTTTTTTTTTTTAGGCAATTTGGGGCCTGTGTGACCACTTGGAGGTTCGACAGAGGCCCGAGTGACGCGTGACCTCGACCAAAGTTTCGTGATCGACAGGGGGGTGCGTGACGCGTGACTGCCGATTTGAACGAAATTGTTCAGTATCCGAAAGCGCCCAGGGCGCTTGAGTTAAACCCTGATGATGGAAAAAATAGTCCGCCTTGAGGCAACCAGAGGAGTGGCACAAATATGTACAATGTGATTCATGGGATCTGCTTAATATACGAGTAATGGATTTTTGCCTGCCTGCCCACAACCCATACCCATGGAGCAACAATGCTCAATGATTATCGCCGCCATAGAGTGCGAACTGGGGCCCTGTGAAGGAGACTGAGTGTAGACTGATTCAAGGTGTGTGAATCACACAGCAAAACTGAAGTAGAGTGGAAACTTACAGAAGTGGGCGTGGTCCTGAGATAGAAAAGTGAGAGACTATGGTTCAAGGCAATCAACACGATGCGCCGTGGACTATGCGCCACATCGACCAAAGATCCCGTGTTTTATCTATCGCCTATGCTCGGCACCACAGAAACCACATTCACCTATACGGCCCTCGTCCGGGTTCCATCATCACGGAAAGTTCAGGGGAAGAAGGTACACTGAGCAGGAAGATGTCACGGTTACAGCGAGGTCTAAGGACTTCATATTGAATTAGCGGCAAGAGTTTGAGCTTTCAAATTTCAGCTTTGAATCTGGATGCCGACATGAAATTCCAGAGCCGTGATGGGAGCAACGAGACGGGTGCAAACAAGACCCTGAATTCCCTCGGCCGGTCGCAACGACTCTTTTGAGAGGTAGTTACACAATGCGTCAGAATAAGCAGCCGAGTTTCAAACGTGTGTTGTCATCGGATTCATTATTGGGAGATCGCGTCAGCAATTCCACTGAGCTCAGCGACGTCCAGCTCTGGAGATTATTCAACGCTGGATTGCCGGCACGCTTCAATCCGAGTCTGCGGTTTGGCATCCCAGTTTCAACATTGATGAAACACAGAATCACAGTTTTCGCTAGTTTTGAAGATAGAGATGGAAGACAAGAGGCGTAAAATTGACAGCTGTGGCGGTGCGAATCTGATCCGTTCATTTTCGCTTGCTTCGACAACCATCAAATTGTCCTCAAACGAATGAACTCGAAGACTCGAGCTACGTTCGAACGGACCTTGTCTGATAGACTAGAGGCTTACATACTACATGCACTGAGGCGGAATATTGTGCAAGTGTACGTGAATCAGGGGTCCCAAGAGTACTGGCAAGACGGGTTGAACAGGGAACATTGTGGAAAGTTCGCCGCGGCGGTTAATGATTATCAGCCTCAATTATGGGTCTGGGAGAGACCTTGACAGGCAAGGTAACAAGATTAAATAATGTAAATTGAGTCTGATGCAAGATCTGCGTTGGATTACTACACAAGTTACAGCTCTTTGCGGTACAACAGGCGCGCAGCGTTTTTTTTCGATTTTGGAACGTTTTGACTAGGACAGTCGCTACGGATTCAATTCTCGTCCGATTCCTTTGGGAATATGTGCGTTAGAATTGCATTGAAATCCTCAGCGAATGGTCTCTGATGACGTTTGATCCCATCAAAAAATAAAGTTTTCAACATTTTCAGCATGTCCCAGCCTAGGACAGCTGTAACTTTGATTTCTGATGATGAATCAACCTGGTTTTTTTACCCGATGTCCTCCAGCATATTCCCCAGATAATGGTATACTGGGATAGTGAATGTGGTCAAAATTGACTCCATATTGTACCTTTTCTGTGGGGCATAATTTCACTGTCCCACTGCACAGTGTCCTATCTAGGCAATATGCTCACGAAACTTGTCACAAGGGTTCCATTATGTAAATACCATCGCATATGTATATCATATTCGGGAATTAGGTCAATCCAAGACCTGTCTAGTTAAGCTTAGGACCACTTTGTGACCGATGCCCAAGCCTCGAAGAGATTTTTCGAGGCGCCGATCAGGTGCACGTGGTGGTTTGTTGCCAAGAAAGATCCTCCTCCCGAGTGTTTAGACACAGATCGATTGTAGCCCATACCCCCAGGCCAAAGATTTTGCGCTCGGGCCCCATTATAATTTCTTTCTTCAGGGTCTGAATCCGCTTGGGATTGCTCACGGAACAATATCTATCCCTGTAGCGAATATCCCTTTGCTCCGGTTCCATCTTCAGCATCTCGCTTCCTCGATTCATGTTTTCCGGTGGCGTGTTTCTCTCCCTCACTACATGTTGAATATTCCCGGGCTGCCGTGGTTGGGGTTGAATTGTGGTTTCAAGTTGTCCTGTAAGACCATACACTGTAGAAGTATGGGTCGATTGCTGGGTGGACTAGAGTGGCCAAGGTTGTGCTGGTAGAGGTGGGGAAGATGAGGAATAAATGTGTGATGATCCGGGGATAAGAATCTGACTAGGTGTAGAGTAAAATGTAAAGGGAATCAAATAGAAAACTCCGCTCATTGAGATCGTCGGCAGGCACGAAGATAATCAAAATAGTGGGTGCATTGTGGTGGTAGGAAGCAAGGAGAGATCCCCTAACTGTACAAACAGGTAATAATAAAGTGTCTGATTGTAGCAAATAAATAAAGTGTCCATGAGGAAAGTCTCAGCTAATGCACATCCTCTGTCAATCTAACCATCCAGGAGCTACACAAAGACAGAATAGGGAGAGCATGCTGGCCCCACAGCATTGATGAGTGGGTGCCCATGCTGCTGTCAGCTCAATCCCCGGCGTAGTCCGAGAAGGCCAATGACTTGGGTCTGGCGTGCTGTGACCTTAAATTTTTGAAACACGCCGCCCGAAATAGCTACGGTGACCTCTGCCCGCTCCTCCACATCCGACTCCGGCCTTATCTCGCTGCACTGCTTCGGGCTCGGCGCTCGCTTCTGGGGGTGCCCCAATTCGCTTCGTGGCGGCGGGCGTACGGGCTCTCGTCGTACGTCTTCGCGCACTGGCACCGCCCGTAGTCGGTAGGCACGCTTCCTGCGTACAATGCACTACCACCATTCGATCGGACATCCACCGCGCTCGCCTGAACGTCGCCCACCTGCACATCGCCGCCACTAATCTGGGCAGCTGTTGGATGACCTCGAAGTATCTGCTTGAAGAGCGCCGCGCCATTTCCCCATATGGTATATTCGGAGTTTAAAATTTGCATCACTTCGATCACGGCTAAGTGCCACCAGCCGTTATAGCAAACAATACCAGCGCCAGCGAAAAGGCCCCGTTCAATAGACCGGAGCCCGAATACATACCGGACCGAAATTGCGCCAGCGCATTGGGCAACTAGCTCCCGGCAACCTGATTAGCCACACCTCATATCCGAGAGCCTTTTGAAGGCGTCTTCCAGAGCACTCTACAGCTTTAGATTACTTTATATTCGACCATTACTTTACCTTGCAATAAAGAGTTCCTGTCGTCCTGAAATCCCCGTGTCTGCGAGTCTGTGTGCAACTGTCACTTCCCAACACACCTCAATGAACCGTGTTGTGTAGTTGAAGTCGTGCCAAAGGTGGCATCAGTCACAATTGCTAGTCCGAAGTCAGCTAGTTGAGCATGTCCCCTATCATCTATCAGTCCGTTTCCCTGCAAAGTACGTTGTTTAGAATTCAATCTTAGCACAACATAAAATTCATTTCACCCCACGTAGATCGCCATGGACAATATTGTGCGAGTGCAGGTAAGCTAAACCTTGCGCAGTTTCAAAGAGCTAGGTCACATGTCAGTGATGATTAGGTACAATCATGAGATGTTACTCACAAGTTGAACAACCCGCCTGTTGGAAAATGTGCTGCTCCGATTTTTACAAAGTCTTTCATGGTACCATTGCGCATATATGGTATTATGATGCAAGCTGGATAGCCCTCAAACGATTCCTCGTCGAGACCAAGAAATGGTAAAATGTAAATATGTTTGAGATGAACCCAAGTGAGAACTTCCTGCAACAGACTCTGTAGGTTTGTTAAGCTGGGATTGAAAGTGACGAATGGCATCAGGCATACTTTTGAAGATTCCAACATCTCGCTTGGCTCCGGCCGATACACTTGCAAGCGTTTCAGAATAATATCCTGCTTTTTGTATCTCCCAAGAAAAATATCTGCATACCCTCCTCGGCTAGAGGGGGGGAGGGTTGGAGGAGGGTCTTATTGCACTTTTTCGACCCCCACTACCCTATTAGTCGATATCTCGGCCTTCTCCGGCGGGTACCTCTTGGATTTAATACTTTTCCATGGGATTGACTGTCTTCCTGATTCCACGCGCTCGCTGTCAGAAGAAACGGGCGCGCGCGGGCTATCTCACGGTACAACCGTGGGATCTGCTCGATTTGGTGCTGTGTACCGTGTATTTGGCCCTTCCGTTGATCACTCCAGTCATATCATTTACTACCATGAAGAGCCCTCTGCTACACCGGCCATACGACTTGCTGTTGCATGAGGAGGACCAGTGCTACCGCGGTCAAAGTGTATCGCCTTCGGCTAACTTCGGTCTTCGCCCTGGGGCCTTGAATGGGGCCGCGCTACTTTCCAGCCTCGCCAGAAGCAGTAGCGAGGGGGACCTCCTAGTATCGCCTATCCTCGATCCCGCTGACTCCGAGAACAGCAAGATGAACCCAATTGTCGATATCTCTGCCATCCCCGTATCGTCTAGCCCTTCGTTATTGAATCGGGAGCCGGAGACGCTGAACACTCATCTGAGCTGCGAATGGAAGTGGAATCCTGATACGCAGGAAATGTGCGACGCCGGGGGTACCTCATGGGCAGAGAACACCGCCTCGCCAATGGAGATCATAACACAGAATGGCGAGTATGATTCTGAGCCGTTGGCTCCACCCACCACAGCAACCGCACAGTCCTTGCATCCACCCGCCAGGATCTCCAGTCCCATCCTGGCCTCGCTCCTGATCGCGACTTTTAATATGCGCAAGCCAGGTGCCGCGATATCACCACTCTCACCTACACACTCTCTCAACCCTTACACCGCTCTTCAGGCGCCTCCGCCCATTGAGCTGCAGTACCTCGAGGGCGACGTCGATACCGCCTCCGCACGGTACGTCTCTCTCGCGGACCTCACGGGACCCCCGAGTCACGACGGCGGCGAATCCGTCTCTGGGCGCTCAAACTCAAGAGACGGCGCGTAAAGCAGGAGCTTACGGGAGCAGACGGGCCGCTGAAGCGCTTCAGGGGTAGGGGTAGGGTGAAGGCGGCGAACCACAGGAACACAGGCAGCGCGGCGGATGCGCTGCGCGTAATCACGGAACTCAGCTTAGTGCGGACGGGCTCAAATGGCCCCCTCAAGGCCGCATCCGAGACACCCAACCCCCCCCTACGGCCACGCGGTGTATGAGCGGGAGCAGTTCTCAGTGGCGTTACCTTCCTCCGATACCGCCGCCTTCCCGCCCGCCGCCCGCACTCCCAGAACGGCCTCCGATTCCATGCCTTTCCCCGCGCCCATGCCGTCAGCTACGTACTACAGGGACAGCAGTAAAAAGTTACCGCTACCTGTACCCGTGCCTAATTTCATCAAGACGAGTCGCGGGCGGCGTGTGCCCGTAGCCGCCCAGCGGATGGAGCGTCGCGCATTTGTGTGCGTCGTTGAGGGTTGCGGAAAGGGTTTTCGTGCGCCTTGAGCATTTGAAGAGGCATGTGAGGGGTATATATACGTATGAGAAGCGTGCGTGGTGTTCCTGTCCTCTTTCTTTTCTGGCGCTGAGCGAGGGGTTTTTGCAGCACATACATGTCCGTATGAAGGGTGTGGCAAGTCGTTTGGTCGGAGGGACAATCTCGCGCAGCACTCACGGATACGTTTGCACGGTGCGTGAGGGCGGTTCTGGGTCTGCTTGCGCAACTGCCTCTTTTCTTTGCGTCTCGCGGCCGTAAATATTCATTTGAGCTCGACATACATGTAACTTACTACCACCGATGATCTACGTGTTCCTTAGATCTCTTCTGATAAGATTTTCGGACAAGGATCAAATCCGAAGATAAAAAGCGCAAAAAAAGAAGTGTTTGTACACTACTCGACTGCTCGATATCCTCCTCGTCATCAGGGCCCTCTTACTCCGACGGACCGTGGAGGAGCAGGAGCTGCGTGATGGTCTGCCCTTATCCCTCCTGCTCTCAGCTGAATTAAATCATTGAATAGTGAGGCACAGGGTTCAAAATGACAGCACGGAGCATGTGATTCAAAATGGCATTCGGTGCCAATGGGGTTCAAAATGCGAATTAAACCATTCAATAGTGCAGCACTGGGTACAAAATGGCAGCACGGAGCATGTGATTCAAAATGGCATTTGGTGCCATGGGGTTCAAAATGCGAATTAAACCATTCAATAGTGCAGCACTGGGTACAAAATGGCAGCACGGAGCATGTGATTCAAAATGGCATTTGGTGCCATGGGGTTCAAAATGCGAATTAAACCATTCAATAGTGCAGCACTGGGTACAAAATGGCAGCACGGAGCATGTGATTCAAAATGGCATTTGGTGCCATGGGGTTCAAATGCGAATTAAACCATTCAATAGCGCAGCACTGGGTTCAAAATGGCAGCATGGAGCATGTGATTCAAAATGGCATTTGGTGCCATGGCGTTCAAAATGCGAATTAAACCATTCAATAGCGCAGCACTGGGTTCAAAATGGCAGCACGGAGCATGTGATTCAAAATGGCATTCGGTGCCATGGGGTTCAAAATGCGAATTAAACCATTGAATAGTGCAGACAGTCTGAACCGGAATTTGGCTGGCTATCCTCCCGGCAAGACCCTGTCAAAATCGAGCTTGAAATGGTTGCACAGTGGTCAAATACTGATTTGATGCAAAATATCGGCATATTGTTTGGTGATGGCCTGCATTTGTTTGGATTGACATGGAGAGCCCTGAGCTGCTTTTCAAACGGACCAGGACCGTCAAAATCAATCTGAAGAGACAGTCTGAACCGGAATTTGGCCGGCTATCCTCCCGGCAAGACCCTGTCAAAATCCAGCTTGAAATGGTTGCACAGTGGTCAAAATACTGATTTGATGCAAAATATCGGCAGATTGTTTGGTGATGGCCTGCATTTGTTTGGATTGACATGGAGAGCCCTGAGCTGCTTTTCAAAAGGACCAGGACCGTCAAAATCAATCTGAAGAGACAGTCTGAACCGGAATTTGGCCGGCTATCCTCCCGGCAAGACCCTGTCAAAATCCAGCTTGAAATGGTTTGCACAGTGGTCAAAATACTGATTTGATGCAAATATCGGCCCATTGTTTGGTGACGGACTGCATTTGTTTGGTGACAGCCTGTATTTGTTTGGATTGGCATGGAGAGCCCTGAGCTGCTTTTCAAAAGGACCAGGACCGTCAAAATCAATCTGAAGAGACAGTCTGAACCGGAATTTGGCTGGCTATCCTCCCGGCAAGACCCTGTCAAAATCCGGCTTGAAATGGTTGCACAGTGGTCAAAATACTGATTTGATACAAAATATCGGCACATTGTTTGGTGACAGACTGCATTTGTTTGGTGACGGCCGGGCACTTGGGAGGGAGGGTTGGCGATGGAGATGGATGAGGGGAAGAACTGGAAGGAGGTTGAGTCAGGAACTGGCGATGGTCGTAGATAAGGCCATGCTGATGCTCACTCCAAACGCATACGGAAATGCTCCGGAATTCCAGAGGAGAGAAAGATGGTGCATATGCACTGCGTTGATAGAAGCGTCAGCGGACGCGGGCGTGGCTTCTTTAGGTTACTTGGTCGAAACACAACCCGATTCGGCAAATTTGGGGGCAAGGGGGACAGCTGAGGAGGAACAAATCGTAATGAATGTCTAAACAGGTCTGTAAATGCGCGTTAGCGAGGGAGGGAGGTCTGTCGTCAGGATAATCACCCTCTTTATAAAATTACGATGTCCGTCTGAAGCTATTTAAGCTCCGCTTCAAATCTCACCTCTGCAGCTGTTCCGAGCCTTTCCCGGCCTTCTTTATGCTTTCCCATCCCCCTTCGCCGATGTGCCGCCGGCTGCCGCAGCAATGCCGACGTTCCTCGGCTTAACTCCACTTCTCGACTTCGAATTTATGACGCTCGCTCAGGTGATTGAGTTCTCTCTCCGCTTTGGCCCCACCATTATACACGGCGCCCGTTTTACAGCTGTCTCATGGATGATAGCGGAAACAGATGTTCAATACCTCCGCTTCGCTCCGGTATTCAAAAGCGCGAGAGGAACAAAGTCATAATTTATCTTCACAGCATTGTTTCTCCAGATTGTGGGAGCATTTCAACACAACTTTTTAAAGACTTCTCTACAAAAGTCTCAAATGGAAGTGGAATTCGGTCAAGGTAAACGACCCATTGTATTTCTCTTTCACTGGCAGAAATAAGGCAAGCAAGTGGGAGCCGGCGCGAAGTGCCGGCGAGCACTTGTTTGGTTTCGAAACGCAGGAGGGGGCGAACCTTTATAAACCAAGGCACGGGATCACGAGAGGTTGTTGTCAAATTTCTTTCACTGCGCCAGTATATCTTCACACTTCCTACGAACCATGGCCCCTAAGACCTGGGAGACCACCGAACAACAAAAATGGCTCCAGGGCAGGTTGGCCGAATTCCTCAAGCGACAGGCGGAGGGCAAGCTCCACCTGTTCTGGCCCCCCATGCAGGAGGCGTGGTTCAAAGCATTTACCGTACACACTCGTCTGGAGCTACCCCTTCCAAACACTAAGGACGCTCGTCAGTTAACGCCTGAAGAGCGGTGGCGTATAGTCTGTGGCCCTGGCATTAACTTTCTCAGACGCAATAGGTAGCCATCGGAAGCCTCTCATGGTACTTTTTGAACAGAGTCGGCAACTTTGCAGTGTGGTTCCTGCGAAATTCGCATAGAAAGGGAAAAGGCTAACGAGGAGTTGGAAGGAAGTCCACGGTGTCTTCGCCGTCTTGTAGTCTTGTAGTAATTTACACGTTCCAAGCACATGTTTGTCATCGTCTCATCGCATTATTTAAATTAATTGCTAACAGGGGTGCTCGAGAACTCGGAGGTGAGGCTCTAGGTTTCGGACTCGGATTTCGACTGATCTTCGGTGGACGAATTTGCCTCTGTGGACGAATGTTTCCGGGAGCAAGGGCCTGGTCCGCTGTGGATGGGAATGTTCATCACACCGATCGAAACGTGGGTGGGGAAGTCGAAGCTAGCGGAATGGCATGGCGCAGAGCTCCCCGGCTGCACCTGCTCCCACTCAAAAGAGGAACCACGGGACCATGGCCGGCGATAATGACGACTCCAATTCCGACAATGAGCAGCGCACTCGTACTGCACCTGCACCCATTCTCGCCAACCACAATCTCGTGGCAGCGACAAAGCTTTATGCGGATAAGAAACGTCTTCGCGTCGAACAAGCCACTGAGCTGGAGCTCTTCGTCAATGTGAGTTGCATCCCTCTACTCAAACATAGCTCATTCGGAATAAGGAACCTGCTCCTCTTCGAGAGGTCAAGCTCCTCGCGAATCTGTTCGCTTTCGGGAACGAGCTTGGCAAGCTTGTTGCCTCTAAACCCCGGATTTGAGGTTTCCTCCGATCTGAATGTATGTTCTCTTTCTTAATGTCACGGTCGTGCGCCTCAACATGTGTTTTTTAGACCAATATAGTCAAATATGCGCCCGCTGTCCTCCTTTCCAGCAAGATCACCATCTACAAGGGCAATGGGACCACGAACATTCTCCTGGTACGTTTGCTTTCTTGTCTCGTTTCTGTGCCGACGCGCTACGTTCTTAGGCTATCCTCAAGCAGTACAGGTTCGATATGCCTGCTGGTTTGGAGAATATCCCCACCGACTGGGAGAAAGTTGTTGAGGCTGTCCAAGATGCACTCACCCAGCGGCGCTCCAAAATCAAGAAATCGGTATGTTGTACATGATATTGTTCGGAAGATATCTCGACTCAGTGTGACGCTCTAGATTCGTGCCAGCCTTAAGCCAAACAAAGACGGTGGCTACGCGCCCGAAAGAGGATCACCTGAACATCTTCGACCTCACCCAAAACATTGTCAAAGGTACACAATGTGCCGTCAATGTTGTGTTGTGCGCCCGCATTGCACTTATGGTATGTCTTGTCTATTTTATTATTCATCTCTTTCTGACCCGACCAATGCAGCGCAAGGTCTATCGCAAGCACCCCGGTGTCAAGTTCTGGGACGAGCTTGACAAACGTCTTGCCAAGATCCGCGCTGAGGCCAAGGGTGACATGAAACAAGTCACCAGGTGTCATTGAATTTCGATTCCAATTCATCTACTGATGTTTCTTTGGTGAGTAGAGCATTCCGCCACATCCTTACAGAGGATCAAGATACGCACGGCGCGAAGACCTACGAGCTGGACGAGAACACTGGGGACACATTCCAGGAGGGAGTCGACACTCTCATCGAGGCCGGCGCGAAGGATGCATTGGGGATGCGCGACGACGCGTAGATGCTATGCCGTAGTACCAAGAAATGTAGAAGAATGTGAATCTATAGAAACGATGCTTTGCTTTCCAGTTCTTGATGGATTAAGTGAATCGGCGGCGGGTGCACAGTGTATTAAATGTCTATGACAGCCAGTGCACATGTGCTAATACACCGGCATACCACCTTTCATTGACTGCTGGCCGCCAGCCAGGCCTGGTCCCACGGTGTGTCTATCCATAATAGTCCTGACCTCTACCTGGACAGGACCCGGGAAGCTAGCCCAAGGTAACTCCGGCAAAAGTCGGTCAAAGTGGCCTCAAATCCCCTAACTTTTCCAGCTCTTTGGGCCTCAAATCCCCTAAATCGGAGTTGGATATCACGTGATATTACTAATAATGCCATTTTTGGCTATTTTTTCGCTTTTTTCGCTTTCCCTCCCGCCGCTGCGCCCGGGACTTTGATTTTGAGAGGCGGTAACACCTTCATGACGTTTCTGCTAGAAACCGCCATCCAACATTCATCAGTGTCGCGTTGCCTAGAATGATTTTTTTTTGAGATCGATGTACAAATAAAGTGGGCCCGATTGGGCCTAAAATCCCCTAACTTGGAGAGGGATTTGAAAATTTGGGCCTCAAATCCCCTAATTTCGGAGTCGAAAATCGCAAAATTTTGGTCGCAAATCCCCTAACTTCGGAGTTACCCTTAGGTGAGCTTCCCGGGTCCTACCTGGACTGCACCTAACCATCAGCTAACGGCGACATCTAGCACACATATCGGGAGCAGGTGGCGGGTACCTGCTGCCCCAGTGCCGGTGTATGTTACCTTTCTGTTCAGTTCAGAGGCCTGCGTCACGTGTCACGTGTCACCTGAACACTTGGTCGGAACTGTTCCGTGATTGATCGCAACAATCAAGGAATTTGCTCGGCTATCAAATTGGCCTGTTGCCACCGCAACATCAACTTGACCACGACAATGCCCTCAACCTTGCACCCAGCATCAAATTGCCGCGCTCCCCCTGGCCCCAAAGTCCAACACGGGCAGCGTGGGCGTTGAAGCCAGAACACTTGCTCTTCCCCTCACACTTTACCGACCCGCGCTCGATGAAGTGAAGATGATGTCCACCCTCCTCGACATATATCCAGATCTTGCAGGCATTCCCGCGGAATACATCCGCGCTCGTCTGTCTTTAAGCACCCCATTGTATGGAACGACTTTCTTTGCTCAATGATCCGTTCTGACGATTTTGATCAGTATGATCGCGGCTCTGAGAGCCACCCAAACCGCCGAAATACAAGGCGGCCTGCCGGAAAAGCTCGAAATCACCATGAACGAGATCGTATCTGCCGCTTGCCCCACACACATGCTCGCCATTCATAGCGATACGCCGCTCACCTTTGGTCAAAAGCGTCAGATCAGCCTGTATCCCTGTCACGACCTTGTCATGAGGATCTACTGCACTAGGCTCCACAAGCTCCCCCTCTCGAAACCCGACGCTGCTAGTTCACACGCTACTGTCCCTGTTGTGCCAGTGTGCCTTCCCTCACCGGGGACCTTCGCGCTGCTACATGCGTACCTTTACACGCAGAATCCGAGGACGCTCTCCCCGCTTACGCCTCTACAGGAGGCGAGCCTGCCACAGCTGGTAGTGCACGCCACAGAGGTTCATGGTCTATGGCGTAACGCGTGCGCGCTCGGTGTTATTTCCCCGCTCCTCTACGATGTCATCGAGGAGTCATGGGCGAAGACCCTCACCGCAATGCGGGCGTGTTCTTGAATCGGTTTAACCAGGGAAAAGGCAGCAGTTGAGTGATTTAGGTTTGCAGGCATCTGAGCATTAAATTGAACCCAGGACATGCAAAAGAGGCCATGTATACGTTGTCTGGGTGATTTAATAGCGAATTTTTACGAATTTTTGTATCAGGTGGCTGTTCACGGGCTGTCCAGGCCATGTGATCCAGCTCCATTTTCGATGGTTTGAATCGCCGGATCGCATCCTTTAACATTGCTGATTTGGCTTGTTGTATAAAGAATCTTGATACTTGCATTACTCACCGGACATTAACACACAAAAATACCAGGAGTTGAGTTTGCCTTCAAATCGTTATTGTACCAACTTCTCCAGCCTCAATGTGACAAGATTTCGACTTCGGCAGCTTGACTGTACCTGAGGATCTGGATTGGCCTGGCACTATAATAAAACCATGATCTACCATGATAAAATCAGGGGCTGTCGAACATCAACTGTCACTCGAACATCGCACATCGCAACCACAGGCAACCAGCTACCTGTAGAGTTTTCAAATTCAAATATTTACCTAGCCTCTGGTGAGCCTTCTGGTACTCGCAGGAGAAGATGCCCGAGTGTTTGTGTGGGAAATAATTTACCGTATTCAAGAGGGAAAACAAAGGCGATTATTCTTTGCAATTGTGTGGAGTTCAACTGACTGACATCTGAAACGCGAACAGGTTCCATCAAACCTGATTCGCACATGACAGCGAGCTTCAGCGTAATTCGAACGCAAAAAAAATGCTCAAACCGTGTTAAAACGCAGCACAAAACAATTTCCTCTCGGATTGCTCGTCAGAAAGCATCCAGTGCTACAGCGTTCCTCCCCGAAATCGAGCAGAAAACTCATTACATAACCGTATCAAAAATAAAAATAAAAATAAAAATAAATAAACCGGGTTATGTCAGTGACTGCGGATTTCGAAGCCAATGCACCCACTCCCGAAACAATCCGATCAAAATTGAGCCCGTGGCGCCGGTTCTGTTGAAAAAAAAAAAAAAAACAGTCCACACCCTAAGTTCCCCAAAGAGCTGTAAATGAGCGGGTGTCAAAGAGAAGGGCCAGATCCGGGTACGGCTGGACTGCGACTGTCTAGATACGAGACCCGGATCGTCGTCCGAGGGAGAACGACCAGCGTGGAGATATTCTGCCACTTTCCTCGTCCACTTTGAATACTAAAGACCACATTTTCCTGTGCGCAGTCCGCAATAATTGAGCCCCGTCCCTTTCCAGCATGGCCAATGTAAAAGGACCAGAGGAATGGATGAGCGGCCTGCACCTCAACAGGGTAAGTCCTATGATAAAAAATTGTGTGAGGGCCAATGTCAATACTCTTCAGAGCGACGTCCGCGGGAGGGCGTTTGGCCTGAAATAACATCAGCTTTTGCCACCGCAATATAGTTATAAGGATACATACCCAACGAATTCGTTTAATTATTGGGCTATCTATGTTGAACTCTAGGTAATCAATTTCCTGGTCAGCGCTCCAGCCCAAGAAAAAGAGCTGGATTCACCTTGGGGACAACGAGTAGCCGTAAAGAATGGCTGATGTCCCTTTATGATATCACGGGTGTCCATCTCGAGCCTTTGCACTGTTTGGGATAAATCTCTTGATTAATGTACTTGGGGAAGTGGTCTACCTTAGACAAAAGGTGGATTGAACCGATAGTCACGGGCACCAACAACCCATTCCCGGAGATTCCCCGCAGGTTTCACACGATGGAAGTCACGAAAGTTCATCATATCAAAGATACAAGATGTCAGCTAAGCTCCTCATAGTTGTGCACATTTGAAGTTGTCATTTGCTGAAGTTGTCCTCGATAAAATCTTCGTCATTTGAAGTTGCACCCTCCAATTCTCCAACCTGTGATGCGTGGCAGAGTTGTGTCCGCCCAGTTGTACTACTTCAAAGTTGCACTTCGCCGAAGTTGCTGCCAAGGAAGTTGCTGCTCAAATCTGGTGCACATTTGAAGATGCATCTGAAATCTTGAAGTTGTCGTTTTTTTGGTACAATATTACGAAGATGCAAAAAATACTTTTTGCACAGTATACGTGCCATATGGGCGATATACTGTGCAAAAACTACCCCGGGTTTTACATCTTTTTGAACCTTTTTTGACCTAGAGTTGATTACAGCTTGTAGCCATTGACTACAACTTTTGGGATCTCCTTGCAACTTTTTTTTTGGCTCGCAACTTCCTGCTTTTCCTCTGATTATTTCTCTGCATGTTGAGGGTCAACACAATTGTGTTCACATGCCTGTTTGGGATAATAATTGCCTAGCTTTGATGCTATTGATCACATCAGTCTCCCCATATGACGTGCCGTGCCTTGGAGTTTTCCTGCTGTCCTCTGGAGTCAGGAAATGTTGAATGAAGTTTGAATGACTGCTGTTCATGTCAGATCATATTATCTGTCCAAAGGCTTGTCCCATTGGACTGTAAACCTCACCTCCGCTCCTTACTGTTGAATTTTCACACAAGATTGATTCATCCGGATATAGCTCCCCCCTTCAAATTCGCTAGCACCTTCCTGCACTGCGAGCTCTCCGCAAAGTAGTCGAAGAGCTTGTTGAGCAAGCGGCCCATGTGCATCGGCGGCAGCCCGTGGTGCGTGGCGTCGAGTTTTTCATCAGCGTCGATGTGGCGGTAAGAGTAGGAGAGGAGATCTTATGTCGTCCAGCAACTCCGGCAGCGGTCCCCTGCGCCATCGCCGTTCCCAAAGACGAGCAACTCGAGGTTCTGCACGCGGGATCAGGTGTTTGTTCGTCCTCACTTGAAGGAGGGTGCCAGCACGGAAAGGGTCACGCACCTTGTGCCCCGCCACTGCCCGCACCACGTCCCCAACCGTCACCTGTGTCGTGTATGTGTCCATTGGTGTCAGAGTGGGAAGTATGGCTCCAACTGCACCATCATTTTCTGTTGAATTCAGTGGACCCCATCGCCCGACCTTAGCATCCTTTCCCACTCCCCACCTGGCCCTGCACCCTTGTGGTCAAAAGTGGGAGTCTGGGTCGAAGAGAGAGTGGGAAGCATGGCTCCAACTGCACCATGCACCATCATTTCGGATTTGTAAGTCAACACCTCCTTGTCCAGTACAGTGCTAATGTCTGTTAATTTCAGTGGAATTTCAGTGGACCCCATTGCCCGACCTTAGCATCCTTTCCCACTCTCCACCCAGCTCTCCACCCTTGTGGTCGAAAATGGGAGTCTGGGTCAAAAGAGAGTGTGTGGAGCATGGCTCCAACTGCACCATCATTTCGGATTTGTAAGTCAACACCTCCTCATGCAGTACAGTGCTAATGTCTGTTTAATTTCAGTGGAATTTCAGTGGACCCCATCACTCGACCCTAGCATCCCTTCCCACTCTCCACCCGGCTCTCCACCCTTGTGGTCGAAAGCGGGAGTCTGGGTCGAAAGAGAGAGTGGGAAGCATGGCTCCCACTGCACCGTCATTTCGGATTCGTACGTCAACACCTCCTCGTGCGGTACAGTGCTAATGTCTGTCTAATTTCAGTGCACCCCATTGCCTGACCTTAGCATCCTTTCCCACTTTCCACCTGGCTCTCCACCCTCGTGGTTGAAAGTGGGAGTCTGGGTTGAAAGAGAGAGTGGGAAGCATGGCTCCCACTGCACCGTCATTTCGGATTTGTAAGTCAACACCTCATGCGGTACAGTGCTAATGGTTGTTTAATTTCAGTGGACCCTATCGGCTGACGCTAGCATCCGAAGGTCAAGGCCTATTTGGCCTCTGTCACCCTGCTGTACTCTGCCACTGGAGAGTACCCATTGTCCGTTTTCTAACCCTGCTATGCATAGGTGATACACCGGATGTCCACATCCATAACACCTCCTATCGCTATTTTCAATGTGCCCTCCTGACCTGGTGGTCACAAGTGAGAGTACGAGCCCAACTCCTCTCTACCCCAGGTTGTGCAAAGCCGCGCGCACAGAGCCGCATGCGGCTTTTGGGCATTGTGCAAAGCCGCATGATAAACCGAAGGATTTATGAGTGAATCAAGAGTGAATGTAGGTTCATTGCGATGAAATATGGGTAAACTAGGTGCTATGCAGTACATGCCTTGAACCACCAAACATGATGTGCATCATTTTTGACGTCATTCTGCTTCACCACAGCCGCTGTGCGCCTCCTCCTCCCTCAGATTCCCACCTGATGCCGGAATCAACACTGACACCTTTCAGAGCACTATGGCAAGGGATCCCAGGCCCACAACACCAAGGAGCACGAGGATGACCCGGTGGCAGTTGAACAGGGCATAGACACGAAGAGTGAGAATCGCTGTGCAAAAAATTAAGCCATATTGAAGAGCCTGTCTGAAGAACAGCGCACCATATATGATGATCTCCTGTACTATGAGAAAACTTTTCTTCATCATAGGTAGCCCCGTCTTTCCTTCTCTTTGCTTCTTTCCTTTCCTTTCTTTCTTTCTTCTCATATTCATTCATTCAGGACCCAGGAAGCTAGCCCAAGGTAACTCCGGCAAAAGTCGGTCAAAGTGGCCTCGAATCCCGTAACTTTTCCGGCTCTTTGGGCCTCAAATCCCCTAAATCGGGGCTATTGTAAGTTGCGAACCTGGGGAACTACAAAAATGAGACCGTGAAGGTGGAAAATAAAATACCGCTGTTAGAGAAATTTACGCAAGATTGTTCGGATATCCCTGGAATTAAGTGACAACATTGAGACAACAGAAGGATGTCGCAGCCAGCCGAGATGTTGGCGGGAAGGAACATCCTTGAGTCGAGAAGCGATCCTGCCTTTAGAGCGGGTATTGGACGGCTGATCGAAGAGGTGGAAATTAAAAAGAAGCACCCTTGATATTAATCTTTGATTTCGGGGTCACCGGTCAAGCCTGGAAGATAACCGAATCGAAAATGGGGTCCAGACATCCACCAGTCCTCGAACAACAAATTTAAAGACCATCAAAGTAGGATCAACCATTAGTGTGCACTGCAGAAAGAAGTCAATCAAATGCTCCCCCTTTAGCCGGGATGGTGGGCCTGCGGCCACAATGGGTAGGTGGGGGCCGCGACTTCAGGACCATCTGAAAACATATCACCAATTTGAGCAAGGTTTGGGAGAAACGTGGTTGAAAAGGAATCGGCAATGAGCAACGAATCTTCGGATCCGCTGACCAGAATCAGATTGGGGGGAAGGAGAGGGTAGCTTTTGAACACCATGGCGGGGTGTGAGAGCCGCTATATCAAGATCGAAGCCGATACCCAGCTCTAGAGATGAAAGAAGTCGCCCTCCTCGGAGGAAACCGCAGAGAGGCCGAACAAAGGCTACCTATCCCAGTAATACGGTGAAGACAAAGTTTCTTTCTCCGGTTGCCAAAAGGACCGCGTATCACCAATTTGAGCAAGGTTTGGAAGGAACGTGGTTGAAAAGGAAGCGGCAATGAGCAACGAATAGGGTATCTTCGGATCCGCTGACCAGAATCAGATTGGGGGGAAGGACCACGAGTTCGACCGGGTATCTTCTGTCCCCGGTTCCCAAAAGTACCATGATCTCGACAGGAGGAACGGTGCTGAGCGTAGGCAAAGGTAGAGGGTCAGCATTAGCCCCATCAAGATGGAGGCCTATTCCCCTCCAGGTAGCTTCGGTCTCCGGTCCCAAAAACAAGCTTGCCAGCTTGCTGGTCATGAGGGGGATATATAAGGTGAGCATACGAGTAGAGCCGAAGCAGAGTAATTTGACAACTCAACCACTCTACTGCTCCATTTACACAATGTCTCAACCCATCTACGAAGGAGGCCCTGACGGCTCCCCGGTTTTCAAGGGCTTCACCCCTCTCCCTCTTGGTAACTACACCATCTGGAGCCAGAAATACCAGGGCATTGTCGTCGATCTCGCCGACTCCAAACCCACTGGAGACATCCAAGGCTATCCTTCCAACAATACCAACGCTCAGGAGGTTTGACTTTTCATCCCCAGACTATTAGCCTCCATCACTGACCTTGAATTATTAATCCACAGTGGACTCTCGCTCCTCAGGGCGAGGGCCGAGGATAATTGATCATCTGGGAAGCCGTCCCGCTCAAGTCATACATCTTCAACAGAGACAACTTTTGGGTCAGCAAAACTTCGATAACTGTTTCGGGCTGTGTCTCTGATCATGTACTGCGCTATAGGGAGGCGCCGTCGTCGGGAACTTCCCAGTTTCTTCCACGTGGCAGGTAAACATGCTGAGCCCTACCACTGCGACGTACGTGCCTCTTTTCAATCTACTTCCTCTTTCGTTTAAAAAGCGAATTCCATCATCAGCATCGGTGTCAAGGGTTCGGGCTTGCTTTTGAGGTATGGCGGTCTGTAAGTGAGTTAACAAAGAAATGGGAACACTTGTCCAGCACATTACTAGATTTCCAGTCCGCAGGGGCAACCGGCCCGAATTTCGGAAGAAGGTGCACGCTGCGTCGAATGTTGACCACCGGGATGATACTGGAGCGCC
Organism: Mycena olivaceomarginata; assembly: GCA_029378375.1. NCBI lineage: Eukaryota > Fungi > Basidiomycota > Agaricomycetes > Agaricales > Mycenaceae > Mycena > Mycena olivaceomarginata. Next base: position 257,156 of record JARKIC010000416.1, on the reverse strand, counting down.
GATATCCATCCTTCATTGACCGATTCACCTTGTACATGAGGTGATCCGCCTAAGGATCCTTGAAAGGAGAAAACCATTCGACGTAAGCCAAATATTTTGGCGGAGTGATTCCGCGAGAGAACAGAGAGCGAATATGCCGAGCCTGAAGAGAGAATATTGCGTGGACCTGGACCACCCGATAACCTAATAATGGTTGAATGCCAGATAGAAGACCGAATGCCAATATTACATACCAGCGACGCCCGTAATCTGACCGTTGCCGCCGTTCACAAGTGCGGTGTCGAAGCGAGCAGGAAGGTCCTCCCCATTTTTAAGAGTCTTGAGAGGTTGAACGTGGATGGAATCAACCACGGAGTCCGGCCCACCTGGCGCAGAATAGGGGTCTGGAGTGGTGAATTTAATTCGGTGGTAAACAGGGACAGAATTGAACGCGAAGGAAAGATCCTGAGAATTTTGCTCGACCTGCAAGGAGGATAAATCTGGATTGTTGAGATGAACAACGTATCGAGCCAAGGCGTCGCGGAACAACGTCGCGCCGTAGTCCGTGACCAGCCGTGACATGCGAACCGATTTCAGAGTGGGATGCTTCGTCATCTTGAGCTGGCGCTCAAAGACGATGCCGGGAATAACTTTCCCAGAAAGACACTGCGGAGAGCAATAATGTCGAGATTTGCATAACAGGCGGTTCAACATCTCTACTTACATTTGTCTGGCGGCGATCACAGCGAATGAATTTTCAAATCGTTCCTATACTCGTCATCACCGAAAGTAACCGGAAATTCGCTTACTACAGCAGAAATTCATGCAATATTCTGGGTCTGAGTTCCTAGAAATGTTCATCTGGATATATTCTCGCCCCTCACATCCAATTCGGCAATAAAAATCATGTGTATACCCTCTGTGGATCAATTGTTTTGAGTCCACTTGATTTTTGCTACATGTGACCAAATTGGGGCGTATGGCTCGGTCTGTGGGAATAGATAGAGTTTTCTGCGGTCAGGGCTATTCTTTAAGATATGTTGAACATACCCCATGACTTGGAACTCGAGGAAAGTGAATTGATGCTCATATACAAGGCATTTTCTGCGCCAAGTCATGCCTGCATGGATTGTGCACAAGCTGCTCTCCAGTTAAGCTGTCAAAATTGAACCTTGACAGCTCAACTTTGCTTGAAATCTGACTGGAGCACTTCTCAGTCACTGTTTCATCCATCCATGGTGCTCTACATGACGAATTACCATCTAAATCGTTCGTTCAACAATTGATCTTGAAATCCTGCAGACAATGCTGCAACACAATTTGCGGCAAGGATCTGTTACATAATCAGGAACTTAACTGTTACAAAATCCACCGGGAAAAAGCAAGAGACAGCGCCGATCAATCAACCTCGCACCTCGGTTTGTTATAACTTAGGCACACTTCTGGCAGGCCAAGTTGATTTTGCAAGTAAAGTGAAGTTAAAGTGCAAGTTAACTTACAGCTAAGGTAGGCCTCAGTCACTCCCCACCAACAGTCACGTGGTATGTCGCGCGTGACGTGACACGGCAAAAAATTCAGAAGTGGAAACACAAAGTGGCCAGAATTCACCTGATTTCGATGTTTCAGAGGTCAAAAAAATTCAGGTTTTTTTCAAGGTACAAATGTAGGTCATAGATGTCAAGGGAGCCGTTGTACTGGCTTGAAACAGTGATCAATAGTCACTATAAGAGTTATTGACCTGTGCTGCAAGCTTTGCCGCCAACCTCCGACAACCTCAGACTTTGTTTGTTCTGGTGTGTCTTACAGGCTATTACTCTATTTGGACAGGGGAGGTTACAAAAATATTTTCCTGCTAATCTTCAAGTGGGTCCGCAGGGGCGGAAGATTTTCAGGCAGACACTGATGCGTTAGGCAAGACCATTGCGAGGTTAAACATTGTGCGGGAAAAAGGGAAAGCAGAGATCGACGAAGAGGACGAGGGATACCAGCAATTTTCTTTTGTAATTTTAGAGCCTTTATGTAAACTATTTTTCTTGGGGAATTTAAGGTCTAAGGTGAAGTTCGAGTAAAATTTGGAGGACGGCCTAGTCAGAGCCAGTATTCGGGTAAAATTTGGGGCTCGGTCCCACCAGAAAGTTCGGGTAAATGCTGTTCTAGGGCCAAATTTGGGATCCGACCTCCCAACCGATAATCATAGGCCCTAGGTGAGACAACCCGGGTGTATGTGTCGCGTGACTGCTGATTTGAATGGAAAAGTCCAGTACTCAATAAGGTTCTACAACCAAGATTTAATTGCACGCTCCTTGCACTCTCCTGGGCACTGCATATGCCGGCTTTGAAGTTGCTTTGAAGCCAGAAAATTCTGTTAGACTTTCCGGATGTCTCTCTCAAGTTTCCTCTCTTTTCTCTTTTTTTTCTTCAGCTTGAAAACTAGTACTTGATTAAATCCACCCGTCCACAGACATGGTACATGACGTTTTACTCCGCTTTCAACAACTTTTGGCGAGCGAGCGCCGTTTTCTCGGCCTGGAGACTCTATGTAAGCCATTTTCTTTGACAGAAATATGCAATCCATGCAAGATTCCATGCGCGTCTCACCGCGATGCGGGCCGCTCCACAGCCCTGTCGGGGCCACGAAGACTAAAACCAGCAATACCATCACGATGACGACGGAGATTTGTCACTGGATATCGATGTTGCGGCTGCTATAGCCTCAGTCCTGTGCAGACGCAGTATCGACGCAGTACGTACCTCATCTTGAGGAAGGGAACTTGAGATTTGAAACTTTAAGTTAAGTAGTGAGTAGCTTGAGCACAGAGAGACGTAGTCTCTCGCAGCCAGACACTTCAATCTTACCTGATCTCGTACCTCGATAGATTGAAGTCTGTTATTAACCGCGGGGGTCCGATCAGGGTAAAAGCTTGTTATATAATCTGCACCGCCACGGTGGCGGTGCCTGCCATCACTACTTCTCTTCCTTTTGCCAGCAACGCGTTTTCGCGTTCCCTGGTGGTCTTTTCTTCCCGTAAAAGGCCTAGTTCACGTGTATAAATTCCCTCTGAATGGATCTCACTCCAAATTCGACCCCTGTCCGAGGCAAGATTATCTGCTCGTACACCCGAAAGGCGCCGCGAGACCCTAATCTGAGTCTCTTTTCTCGAGTCCACCGTTATCAGGGCTCGACACCGCTTCCCCGGGGACGCGAGCTCATTTTCCCTCGCTCCAAACGAGGATATGGATCCATTCGCACTGCGAATCCGATCCCTGGGCCCTTCACCGCCTCCTCCGCCAAGCACGCCGGTGGGGAACACGGCCGAAAACCGTCTAATGACGCTGCCTACCGTCTCACCGGATTACCTCCACTCCCTGGGCGTACAGTACACCCAGACCCTCCTCACCTTCGTACTCGCCTCGCTCGTGAATGCGGTAGACATCTGCGCGTGGTCCAACATCGAGGACTGCACGGGAACGGCAGTTTGCTGCGGGCATAACCCAGAGCACTCCTACTGCACTAACATCCCGGCCGGATTCGTTTTCTCGGTCCAGTACACGGACTTGCCAGGCCCAATCTCGTTCGGGCAGGCTTGGACCAGCACCGACTGCGTCGCCGGACGAGTATCCACAGACCAGGTTGGGAGTGGCACCAAGTGCTATGCGTCCGCCTGTAACGGAAACACGCCTTCGTGACACTCAGATGCATTCTAATTTATTCCTCCATGCTCTCTCGTGCTTACCATGCTTTTATTATGCCATCTCCATGCCCCATACCCATGCCGCCTGAATTCTTCATCTGATATTTCATCAAATCCCCGCACCGCCTCTTTTCCGTAGCATAAATAGTGAGCTGTATTCGGATAGGTTCTTCGGTCAATCTAGTACTTACACCAGTTCTTTTGCTTGACTCTCGTGTGCCGGAACTCGACGTACTCGCTTCCGTCACACCGCCGGTGCTCTGAAGATCAACAGCGCCTCGTGGACCATTGCCCAACTTGTTCAAGTACCCCGTGGATGGTGTCCACAAGGTCGTGTCGATCCCTCCCGGAGAAGGTTCCATCGATATGTTGCTCTCGCTCTACAAGGCCGGGAATTTCACCGACATCGAGACCTTTGCGTTGGGCAACCAGGACTGTAAGTATATGAATTCCACCCAGTCACCAGCTCTCGTAGACTCCAAGCAAGCAGAAATACAAGTTATTTCGCGGAGTGTGCACATTTAACCTCTTCAGCAAGTACGTGGTTCGAACCCACCCATAGGACACTATGGTATTCGGACATCCCTCGTTTTTACACTATCTAGCTGTGTTTTGCTGGCGAAAATGATTTCAATGTAGTATAGGGTCTCGCATTACGCTCAACATTGTTCAAACTCATGATATACAAAAACAGCTCTACCTGCGAAAGCGGGTACGGGGAGTCGAACCTAGTTCTGTGGCCGTAACGAGATATGCGTAAAAGATGGACATGGCACAAATAGAACCACTCCTCTGCGGTGCAGCGCCGGGGGTCGGGGACCCAGGATTCAAACGGGTATAAAGCTGGAGTTTGAGTTGTAAAGAAATATTCCAGCTTGATGTGAACGGAAAATGTGGCTGTCCTATCCCAGACTGTCTTCCCCAGAACAGTACCGCAGCGCAGAGGGGTTGGAAAAGAAAGAAAAAGAAATTATTCGGGTGCGGGCAGTTGAGCAGCGCGAAACGCACGCGAGGCCCATAGGCTTACTGTAAAAGGAAAAATTTGAGCCATGCTCAAATGAGAGAATAAACAGGCTCACGACACTGGCAAATTATTGGGGAGCGGGGAATCGAACTAACCCGACTTTGAATTTGGACTTGCCGGTACTGGCAGATACTACCGTTCAGCCCGAAGACATATGCGGCCAACGGCTACGAATGCCTCTGCAGATGAGCAGCAGATCAGCCGCAGATCGCGGACTCGTGTTTGAGAGAAAGAAAAGATAATTTCCAAGCCCGCTAGTTTTATGATTTCAAAAGTCAATTTGAAGCTTTAAGAGTTTGAGATTATCGTTATTTATGCCGGAAAATAGGCTGCGACGGTTGAGAGGTAATGATGCCGGACTGTACTACAGGAGTCGGCTAATGTCTGATCATCCAGCTGTGAGCTGACGGATCGAGAACCCAGGATCTGAGAAGCAAGGAAGGACTATGTACAGCTGCTACCTTTATGGTAAAAAATGTACGTGTAATGATTGTGCGGCTAGGCAGCGGATGAGAAGACGGTTGAGTCGGCCGAAATCCAGCTGTGAGTGCGGGAGCATCCAAAACCCAAGAAAGCGGATGAGCCAGGAACCGCAAAATACGGTGGCAGATAATCTGTCGCTAGAAGAAAATAAGCAGATCCAGCCGAATTGTTCAGCTTTGAGCGGCAGCGGTCAGCGGCTGAGAACAAGAACGAAAAAAAAAGCCTTTATCGCCGTCATCCACTAATGGATCATCTATTGAGGGTCATTTCCCTCGAATTCTAATTTTAAGCAGTGACATCGGATCTGAAGGAAAAAGTCATGGGGCAGCAAATGAGCAACAGAATAAAGGAATAATCCTACGCGACATTCTGATTATTCTCTTTAGTTTGCCTTCACATTCGGGAGAATCAGCGGTTGAGACAAGGTTGAGAAAACGGCTGGGGATTTGTCTGCGGATGGACATTTTCCATTTAGGCTGAGGCTGAGAGGTTAACACTGTCTGTGTGGCAGGAATGGTCAGTAACCATATGAAGTTGGATTAAAGAATCCGCGTCTCAACGGAAAATCAGGTATAAGCCAGAATATGAATGGAGAGGATACGCTGGTGGAATGGCATTGAGTTTGACCCGGCCGGGAGTCCAGTTTTCCAGTTCAAACCCTGGCTTTGCAGGTATCACAGTAATTTCCCTGGCCTCCAGTAGTTTGTTGGTTTGAATTTGTTCACAGGTTTTCCGACCTTCTCCAGGTCCCTATTATTTAGAGCATTGGTTAATTGTGTCATTGTCCAAAGTCCTATACTTTGAATACTGTGAGACCATATTTGTTCTCTACCGTATAACTTTATCTCACTGTCCTCCTCAGGATTTATTTGAACATGCCAGTGTTATCAGTGAGCAGAAAATTAAAGTGAGGGGGGCTCTAGAGGACAGCCAGGGGACTTCTAGGTTCTGTGAGTTAGTGCTTGAGCAATAACAGGTGGGTTGTCGGCCGTAACGGGGGACCAGCGTTTCGTCTGTTAAAGAGACTTATCAGGCGGCAATCTTCTCGTCTTATGGCAGCGATTACGTAAATTTGTGAGCAGAAAATTAAAGTGGAGAGTGAAAAAGTTCTTGTCTGCATTGTAAGTTGGTTGCGAAAAATCTAAGTTCAAAATGTTAATCGATACCTTATTCCAGGATGGCACGTAGCTTGTATTGGTTGTGTCAACGGACACTTGCCCAACACCCTCTCCCCCAACATCATTGTCAGAATGTTGGCAGGATGGCGATCATTGATATTCTAGCAACCTCGATTCAAGCATCGTACGACACTCTCTTGGCTGTCTATATTACATCCTTGTCCGGGTCACCAGATATCATTGGGCGCAAAAATGAATCGGATTATCATTCGTTAATACGTCGTGAAAATATACAGTGAAGCTAATGTAGATATAAAAATGGTATGAGTTTAGCAGAATGGAGTGTAATGGGTCGGGCCATAATAAAATGTACTCGTAAAATATACTCAGGCCTCGTCAACGAAAACCTCGGGCCGGACGCTCGATAGGGCCTCAAGCTCCTTACGATCCGGCTTGACATCAAACTGAAGAATATCTTGGTCGTAAATCTGCCCGAAGACCCTGCATAAAAATTAATGTCGGCATTGGTTGTTACGGCGATGGGAAACGTACTCGGCGATGCGCACGGCGTCATTGTCCTTCTTGACACGGACCTGCTCCAGGTACTCGTCGACCTTGTTCCAATAATCCTGGCCAGGGGATTCCTGAACCTTAGCACGCTGGGTATAGGTTTATGAGAGACAGTGTGGTCGGTTGACAACAAACACGTACCAGCAGAGCAACACGAACACAAAAGTCCAATGACAGCTTAGTGTCTGGAGCGACACGGGAGCCCAACGCCAAGACGTTGCTGGCGAGCTTGTAGAGGTCCACGTAGGCATGCATCTCCAAACAGCATCGCATACACCCTTACATACTTTGCTACATTTGCTGGTTCAGTGGCAGTGTTTATCGGTGAGTCGGGCCATTGTGTTGCCCGTCTACTCACTCAACGTCAACTTCCCAGCCTCTCGAGTTTTCCCCCTTTTTTTCCGGTACCATCTCATTCGTATTTGTGATAAATCCAAGATACAGACCTCTGGTTCATGCTTCACAATATTTGTGATTGGATTCCGCTCGCGGTCGTTACCTGTTGGTAAGCCAACCCTCATTCCTAAAACGATGATTCAACTTAGCATCTATCTAATCATTGGCACAGCCTCACTCCGAATTTTGACCTCATCATCCCATACCTACATAGACTTGATGTGAATGACAGTTCGAACTCCGCTGTATGGCTATCGTCCTACTTGCAAAAAGTGCCCTCTTGCCCTCATAGACACTCAGACACCAAGTAGACTTATATTCTGGGTGTCCTATGTCTATGTGACCCCGTTGACACTCCTAACTGGTTTCAGGTAATTTCCTAGAGCAGTGAGAGGAGACAACATTGTTGGAGTACTCAAAGTAGAGCTCCACCAGGTCTTTTACTCTCCTCTTGTACAGGTTGGCAGCCAAAAATATGCACTACAGTATTATTGATGCTCTCCTGTACTTTGCCTTGAAATATCTCGGTAGAACCTCATGTAAATCCCCGAAAGCCAAGGGATAAAGGACACCCCAATCTCCATAGAACTGGCCATAAGCCGAATCAGTCGTCTGAAAGGCACCATAAACAGTTGTGATGGTTGCTTACTTGCAGCCCAACTACAATGAGGAAAGATTGAGATGCCTGAGGTTCAACATATTTGAATCAACGGGGTCTCAAAATATAGTTCAGGTATGCTCTCTGTCCACTCATGACATATCACAGCTGACTGGCCACGTTCACAGTGTACTGAATTACTTTCATGCCCCCATTGGTTGATTTTAGTGGCCTGTGTAACTTATGTACAACTCATGTTGCACAAATATTACCCTTCAGGCTCGGAATCGAGCTTAGTTACCATTAGACAGCTGTCTGGGTTCCTCATTCAACTTCTTCTTGGTCCAACTTTGGGAAATTTCACGCCTCAAGTTAGCCTAAGTTACTTTGCCCACCAAGCTGGATCACTGATCGGGAAGAAGTGGACGCTGATGAAGATCCCAGGTGATCCGGCATTCAGCCAAGCACCAGCGAGTTTGTAGTGGAGTGCCAGGCACACAGCTCGATAGTAGATAGAGCCAAACACTTTGAAGGCCCGGAGGAAAAATCTGAAGAGACAGTTCTGACTGAAATTGCGTTGGCTATCGCCCCAGCCGGTCAGATGCAAAAAGGCCCCTGAAATGCGGCCACACGGTTGAATTCTTTAATTGAGGGGAGAGATGCAATCAATTGCCCGGCACTCGCCGAGCCGTGGAGACGTCAATCCGCGTGTATAGGCTGGGATCGACACAACTCACGAGGTGCTTATACCCGCATGTGCCAAATTGACAAAGAGAATAGCGTCGTTCAAAGTTCTCCTTTTTGGCTCCTTTTTGGTCTCCTTTTCATTTTCCTTTTCATCTTCCTGAACCGAGAAGGAGGACAAGTAGGAACCACGAAAAGGAGCATTTTGGCGAAAATGAGCTCGCGAGGCCATTTTCGCCAAAATGCTCCTTTTTGTCGTCCTACTTGTCCTCCTTCTTCTGTCGATATTTGGAACTCCGCACCAGACTTTGATCCCATCATTCCCTTTGTCCTTTCCCTCCATACGTTCTCATCACACATTCTCTATCCTATTAGCTACTACCCATTGTTAGTGAATACCATTTGTACATTTCATGGGCTGGACCTCTCCGAAAAAATCGCGTAAAAAGGCACCCGCAAAGTCAAGTGCCATTCGCGGTGGAACCACTCCCCCGTCGCGAAAGTGGCTAGAGCACCTGCTAAACACCTAAAACTCCTAAGAGACATGCAGACACTGATCACAAGACTGGAGCAGCTCGCGTGTTCTGAGACAAACACGGGTGCACTGATCGCCTGCTCGGCTGGCTCGGAGTTTTAACGGCAGATCCCTTGCCGATGACTGCCGAAATGTGTTCAAGGGAAGGAAAACTCTCCTACTAGGCTTCCTTCTCGAAAATACAGGAGGGGGGGGTTTCAAAGTTGGCCTTTTTGCGCTCCTTTTCGTTCTCCTTTTTGCTTCATTTTCGCATTTTTGGCGCAAAAATGGCGAAAAGGAGACGAAAAGGAGCACGAAAAGGAACGCGAAAAGGCTAACTTTGAACGACACTAATCATAGCGACCAGGTCTTCGGACACTTAATTGACGACCCATACAGCACTGAAGAAGAGATACCGGTAGAATTTGATATCACGGGGAAACCTAGAGTAATATGTGTAGGCTTGGGCGGCGATAACACCCAGGAGAAATTGTCGAACTAGCAACCAGCTCAGCAGAGCAATGACATCCAGAGGAAAGGAGTGGCAGGTATTGTCGGAGGCGAAGTTCGACATGGCTGTTAAGTCCGGTGGTTTATTGCGAGCGCAGCGAGTAATTCTTGGTTTCGCACGTTGTCCGATCGGAACTGACTTTTCGAGTCTAGGGACTCCCGAGTAGATCTCCCATCAAAGCTTTCCCCTTTTGAATGTAATCTCCACCGTATTCGGCTCCCGACGGTCGAGGGCGGGGTGCGCAGAGGATGGGGTGCGCTTCTCTTTTGATGTCATCGCGTAACGGAAGAAACGCCATTGGAAATGACCTGCTTTTGCTCCATTCGAACATCAGAACAAACGTGTTTCAACCCATTTTCCCGATGTGAAAGATTAGGTGTCCTGGCAATCAAAAGCACGTGCTCACGCATCATTCGGCACCAACTGGAAAGACCAATAAGGTAACTCAAAAGTGTTGCGCGTACCAAAAGTGTGCTGCAAATAATAAATGTGCAAAGTGAACGTCAATAAATTCCAGTCAAGCCAAGGTCAAGAAAAACATATGTATCGCAAAAAAAATGAAATAATAATTACAGAAGGAGTCCATTCCCAGTTACAGTTAGCAGATTATGGGTTATGACAGTTATGGGTTAACACAGCTTAGACTGTCTTTATTTTTGTTCGTATCGGCTTTGGCTCATTTATTCTTACAGTGCTTGCTTTGTTGCAACCGCGAGTTCTTTTTCTGGTGAGTGTGTGTCCACTTTTTAAAACTAAATGAAGTTGATATTCGCGTCCAGATCCGTCTGTTCGCATCGACTCGTTTTCGGTCAGTGAACATTCACTGGCGGTTCGACTCCCAGTGACATACTGTACTTTTTCCTTCAAATCGGTAGTTACGCGTCACATACCCCGCTGTCGATCACGAACTTTGGTCGAGGTCACGCGTCACTCGGGCCTCTGTCGAGCCTCCAAGTGGTCACGCAGGTCCCCAAACTGCGCAAAAAGTGCAAAAAAGACTAAATTTTCGGTTCAAATGTCGAATTTTTCGAGGTGTCACGCAAAAATTTGGCGGCTGCCGAAATGTCGAATAGGTAAAATGGGTCGCGCGTCACACCCCCTGTCGATTTGAATGAAAAAGTACAGTACCTCTGCAGAAGTAGAATGAGTATTCAGTTTCTGGTTGACTCATAGTCCGACTGGGTGAATCCATCCGCCAGCACGCAAACAGAAAATTTAACCCCTGGCTAACTACCTTATGGAATATTTTTTGAATTTTGTGGCTGTGCACATATTTATCCCTTCCCGGTGCAGAAGTAGAATGACATAGTCCGGCTGGGTGAATCCATCTGCCAGCATGCGAACAGAAAATTTAACCCCCGGCGAACCATGTTATGGAATATTTTTTGAATTTTGTGGCTGTGCGCATATTTTATCCCTTCCCAGTGCAGAAGTGGAATGAGTGCTCATTTTCTGGTTGAATCATAGTCTGGCTAGGTGAATGCACCCTCCAACGCATACACAGATACTTTAACCCCCTGTCTGCTGGATTGAAATTCTTATCAAAAAGCCAGAGAGATTCAGCAGGAGAAGGTTTTCAACCGCCAAACACGCGACCCGAGGTTCAATGATCTTAGGATTAATGGGGAACCTCGAGAAGTAATCAAACAGGCCATTCTTGACAGAATTCAGGAGGAACTGTATGCCTGGGTCATTCTTTTCAAAATTCCAGCCATTTGCAGCTTTATTGCATCAGGCCATGCTTTTCAAAAAGTCCAGCCCATTGAATGCACCTCTATTATGCCAGGTCATGCTTTTCAAAATTCCAGCCATTTGAATGCACCTCCATTGCGCCAGGTCATGCTTTTCAAAATGCCAGCCATTTGAAATTGAACAGCCCTTTGAATGCACCTCTATTGCATCAGGTCATGCTTTTCAAAATGCCAGCCCTTGACTGCACCTCTATTGCATCAGGTCATGCTTTTCAAAATGCCAGCCATTTGAATGCCTCTCTATTGTGTCAGGTCATGCTTTTCAAAATGCCAGCCCTTTGACTGCACCTCTATTGCATCAGGTCATGCTTTTCAAAATGCCAGCCATTTGAATGCCTCTCTATTGCTGTAACGGCTGCATACATATTGCACACTTGTACGCAATCCATTGCTATTGTCTTTTCTTTCTTTCTTTACTTCTTGTTAATTCTTCTTATTGTACGCTTCCGTCACATATTTTTGACTCTACAAGTCTCGTCGCTGCGCTGCTCTGGTTTACCGTGGTCTGATCAACCGCCTCTACCGTCTTTGCTGCGACACCTCTGCAACCGAAGAACCAATGTCTGGGAGCTCTCGAAACTCGTCTCACTCACCTGCTTCGCGTGCGCCCTCTCCTCCGAGTTCCCTGGCTGGAACTCCTATGTCGCGTGAGCCTAGGACTCGTCCTAGCTCGCGCGCGGTCTCCCCTGAGCTATCCTATAGCCAGGTGGTCAATCCGGCTCCTCTTGGGGGGTCCGGTCTGGTCGCTCGCACCCCTGGGTCGAGCGCGGAGCATTCGCTCCCTCCCCTCAACCGCGAGGTGGATTTTGACGCACCAGATTCAGACGTGAATGCTGGGCGCCCGTGGACGCCGGTCAGCCGTAAGACCGCGCTCACTCATCGTGAGCGTTCGACCTCGCCAACTAATGGGTCGTTGATCTCACAGAAAAATGCATCTGGAGTTACATCCACCGTTGAGCTCGCCACTCGCGAAATGAGTGAGGCCGAGCTCATTGCCATGGCTCGTCGCTTCGAGGCTCTTGCCCGTGATGCCCGTGCGGCTGCGAGACAGCGGTCAGTTCTGTCTGACAACAGGGTCCCCGATCAAGAAAATTTACCTTCACCTAAGACTTTGATTGATCTTGATACTGAGATCTCTGTTGTTCCTGAAATTAAACCGCAAGTGGATGACATTCCTGTCAGCCCAGTAATTCCTTCGGGTGAAGGAACTTCTCGACCGAAAGGCAAGGGAGCTGACCCTCGTAACTGGGGAAACCTGGATTTTGCCAAGGAATTTTCGGATACTGAGCTTCAGGCACAGAAAGATGCCCTCGAAAATTTTGAGGAAATCAAGCGTGTCAGAATAAAGCGCGAAGAGTTACCTACACCTTCCGGATTTTTTGATGATCTCCGTGAGGCCCGCTCAGATGCATTTGTCCCCAAGGAACCATCTCGTAAGAGAGGCAGTGGAGGGTCTGGCCAGACCGATTCTGTGGAAACTGTTAAGTCCGCAAAGAAAAATAGCACCCCCCGAGACAGTCGGGAGATTTCAAGCCGAAAAAGAAGCCGGTGTTGAATCAAGCCGAGAATGTTGTCAAGAATAGCATTTTGAACAACATGCATCAAGACGAGTCTAAGCGCTCGTCGTCGTGTAAGCCATCAGGACCACCGGCTACGCGCGCAGCTGCTGGAAGTATGATTCAGCAAGCAATACGTATGTCTGCGAAAGCGAACACACCACCTTCTTCCGAACCTTCAGATGGTTCCTCTAGCTCCAGCTCAGATGATGAGTCGAGCGAGACAAGCTCTGAAAGTGACGGGTCCCGGTGGTCTGGGTCCTCTGCAGGTCGTAGGCATCAGAAGTCTTCGAAGGCATCGAAGAAATCTAAAAGATCTAAGAGATCTAAGAAGCGAAAGTCCCGAAAGACTTTATTGAGACCGATTCCACCGCAGGAATATGATGGGTCTCCTGATGCGCAAGCATTTTATCGCTTCGTACGTCAAGGCTCAGCCTATATTAGGGCTGGGCGAGTGCCAAAAGATGAACAAATATTTTATTTGTCATATCGTTTGGAAGCCAAGGCTTCAGATTTTTATGAACGCGAAGTCGCAAAGGATGAGTCCAACTGAACTCTGGAATCCTTCTTCTGGGGACTCTTTGAATACTGCTTCCCCGTTGATTTCCGCAGCAAACAGCGCGACAAGCTTAACCGCTGTTTCCAGAATCAAAAATCGATCTCGGAGCACACTGCTGAATGGGAACAAATTTTCAACATGATTGGTTTGGAAGATAACCAAGAGAAAGTCGCGAAATACTGGCGTAGCTTGAACCCTGAAATTCGGCAGGAAATGTTTCGTAAAGACTTGGACCCTGAGGTAGACTCTTGGTCAGATGTCTGCGATGGCGCTGTCAAAGCTGAGAGAATCGTCAACCTAAGGGTTGAGTCAGACAGCAGAGGCCAAAGGCCCCCTCCAAATAATGGTTCGTCTTCACGGAATCACGCACCCCCGAGCCGTGGCTCATTTAAATTCCGTGGCCGCGGAGGTGGACATAGTGGGCACAAACCTCGCCATGAGGTTCTTCGAACTTCGTCCGTGGATGTGACGGATACCTCTGGAAAGACGCAGTGGCCAGGCAAGAAGTCTGACGCTAGCGGAAAGAAGGTGAAGGAATTTTCTGAGAAGAAAATGTCACCTCAGCGCCGTAATGAGCTCTTAGCAGCCGGACTTTGTTTCAATTGTGAAAATCCCGGACATCTGGCTCGGAATTGTCCGGAACTTACGACAATGAAGTCGAAACACAAGGGTAAACCACCGGGCTTCGGAGCCCACAGTGTTAATATACCCATTGCTGCTAGCTCATCGAGTGCAACATCCGCACTTTTTGAAACCACAGAGGTGCTCGACACCTTGCCGTTTGGCGCAGTCGTGATTGGCGACTACGTATTTGAAGCTCAGGAGGGCGGGGATACCACAGAAATTTCTGTACCTGTTGAACTTCAACCCACGCAGCCAATCGGCGACTTACTTGCCAAATTCGCAGAAATGGTGTTGCAATTTGCGCAACCATACCCTGGTGATGACAAGGTTCAAATTGAGAAGAGATTCTTAATTTATCGTGTCTCGGACACTGAGCATGTCATAATGGATAACAAATGCGACGAAGACGTTATAATTAAGTCTGCACACCTTGAAAATCACGAGTTCATGCTTGGACTTTGGTACGCACAGCAGCGACAGGCTGCATTAGGTCTAAACTCTGAGCAGTTGCTAGGGGACGAAAGGTTCCTCACACAACTCGGTGATGCGTATCTGGGTAGTGCCTCGTTGATCCTTGAGCATTCAGAATGGGATGGCTCAGAGGAGACTGCAGAGACTCGCCTTTTCGGACTCCAAAAAAAGGACGACGAATATTATACCGTGTTTGACTTGAGGAATAAAACTCAGGCTCTGTTGTTGAAAAGTTCACTGAGAGAGCCTCAGTTTGATCTATTGGCTTGGAAGCAGTCGGCCTTCGGACCCACTGCGACTGATAGCAATGATTTAGACTACGACTTCATGTCAGTCAACGACACAGAGTTTGATTTTATCATACCTCCGGACTCAACGGATGATGACATGCCTCCCTTGCAAGATGCAAGTGATTCTGACTCGGAAGACGAGCAGGAAATTGAGGACGCACCTCAGCACCCTATAGGACACGTAGATGAGACGTTTGAGGATCGCATCTCCACGATCCGATGTGTCCTTAGAGATAATGGTGAACCATTTGAACGGGAACCCGTACCTTTGCATCAATTAGGTGATGTATTGGGAAAGGCTGCACAAGCCTTCTTGGAATTTTTGCAGCCATATCCTGGGGACGAATTGGTGCCCAGAGATGATCCTCGTCGAGATCATAATCGATTTGAAGTCAATCAAATGTCGGACGGCGAGTTCTATATCATTGACGATGCTTACCTTGATTCCATCACCTGATACGGGCATCATATTTAATGACCCCGTCTTTCGAATTGGCATCTTGGTATGGCCAGCAGATAGCAGATAAATTGGGATGTACCTATATCAGGCCGCCGTTGCATCGAATTGCGGTTGAAGAATTGCTGGCCTACGGAGTTCAGCAATATCTCGACCGCGTGGCTGAACAATTACCGGAGTTCGCGGACATAAAAATCCAGCGAGTGGTTTATGAACCTGACGTGATATGCGAGCATGAAATGTTCGCATTCCACATTCCACTTGAGGGACTCGGTCCGATTTGCGAAGTTGTAAATGGTGAACAATTGAGAAGGCCTCAATTTAACCTGGTTCATTGGATACAGAGATGCAGGTTGAAACACCTTCGCATGGAGGGCGAGCTTATTGAAGGTTTTCACCTCATGGATGAAGAGAGTTACCTCTTTTCGATCTTTGGAACCGAGTTGACTGAGCACGGTGATGACTTTGCCATATTTTGTGGTGGGACACAGATCCCTGCCAGTGCGTACAATGGACTGACACGTTCTGCATCAATGCCGCGTACGCCGGAGCGACTTGTTGCCAAACCATTAGTTGTGGTTGTTACGGTGAATGGTCAGCCTGTGCGGGCGCTCGTAGACTCAGGGTCACTTGGTGACCTGATTTCAACAACTGTTGCGGATCAGCTTTCTTTGAAGTGTAAAGAATTGGCGGAACCAATTACTTTGCAGCTTGCCGTACAAGCCTCTCGTTCAAAAATTAATCACTCCGCAAGCGTGAATTTTCGCTATCAAGACATAAATTGCATGCGCACCTTTTTTGTTGCCAACCTGAGTGGATATGACATGATCCTAGGGACGTCTTGGCTATTTCAGCACAAGGTGACTATTGGCTTAAACCCTTCACGTGTCTGCATCGGAAGTGCTGATGTCTTGCCTTTACAAGGAATTGCGACGGCTCGCGTTCACACACATGCGATGGATGTTGGCATAGACGCGATCCGAGCAGCGCGTGCAGAGCTTCTCGAGTATGCTAAGCCTATACGTCAAAAAGCTGCCGAGACTTCGTTACCGCCATTGCGTGCAATTAATCATACGATCCCACTGATTGATGAGACGAAGATAATTCCATGAAGGCCTTCGCGCTGCCCTGAAGCTTTGAGATCCCTCTGGCATGAGAAAAGGAGGGCGTACCTCAAGTCAGGGCGTTGGAAAATTACCAACTCCGGCAACACAGTGCCAATGTTGTTGATTCCAAAAGCGAAATCCGATCCCCCACGACTCCGAGTCGTAGTGGACCTGCGTGAGAGAAATAAGAACACTCACAAATTATCCTCGCCCCTCCCTGACATGGAGGGAATTTTGCGGCGTGTCGCGCGCTGCAAATTTCGATCCCTGATTGATGGGCAGGATGCCTACGAACAAATCAGGATCATACCTGAGCACGTTGATCGCACAGCCGTGACTACACCAGATGGCAACATGGTCAGTCTGGTTGTCCAGCAGGGTGATTGCAATGCGCCTGCAACTTACCAGTCCCTGATGAATTTCTTATTCTCGGACTTCATTGGACGCTTCATGGATGTCTATCTTGATGATATTGTCATCTATTCTAATTCGCTAGAGGAGCATATTGAACATGTCAAAGCCGTAATTGATGTGTTGAAGCGTGAATCACTGTACATCAGCGAAAGTAAGCTTCAATTCTTGCAACAAGAATTGAAAGTGCTTGGTTGGATTGTAGATGACCATGGTATTCGGATGGACCCGGATAAAGTTGATTCAGTGGTCAATTGGAAAACACCGACCAACCGTGACTTACTTCGCGGATTTCTTGGGTCCGTGGGGTACTTCGCAGACGACCTGGTCAAGGTTCGGATTCCGATGGGAGTCCTACATGGACTTACTGGGGACACAGTTCCTTTCCGGTGGAGTTACACTCAACAGCGTGCATTTGAGGACATCAAACGCGCTACTCACGAGGGACGCAACCATCATCGGAAGCCGATTGATTATAGCAAAGGTGCACCGCCTGTTTGGCTCGTAACCGACGGCTGTAGCTCTGGGATTGCTGGCGTTGTCTGTCAAGGGGAAGACTGGCAAAATGCGAAAGTTGCCGCATTCTTTTCAGCGAAATTAAATTCTGCACAGCAGAATTACCCCGTGCACGAAATCGAAATGCTAGGGGGCATTGAGGCCATGCTACGGCATAGGGACATCCTACAAGGTGTTCATTTCACTTGGGTCACGGATCACAAGGGATTAATTCACCTTCTGAACCAGAAGAACTTGTCAGGCCGTCAAGCTAGATAGATCGAGAAGATCTCGGGGTTTGACTTCGAGATTAAATACGTACCGGGCACCGAGAACGTGCTCGCAGATGCGTTGTCGCGTATTTACTCGAATGAGGCACCAGGCACAGTTCGCGCTCGAAGTGAATGTACTTACCATGATGTTGTGGACAACGATGTCTTGGAAATTGGTTCGATTTCAATGCCTGTATTTGCGGGCCGTGAGGCACTTGCACTCTCGAGTGACCGGGTTACTAGGTCGATGACCAAAGCAGCGAGAGAAGCTGCCTTGCAGGAGTCCACCAAAGCACTTGAAAGCTCAGAGACCGGCCGCAAAAAGCGTTCCAAGAGCGTACAATTTGCTTCTACTGCCAGTGGAGAACCAAAGGAGAGCGGGAGTACAACCCAAAACTCTATGCGAACGTCAGACGCAAGCAAAGATGTGTCCGGGACAAATACGGACAAACCACTGTTAAACTCGTCTCCGAATGAGAGCGAACCCACCAATAATTTATTGGGCTCGGAAATCGACTCTGAACTCGAGAAAATGGACGAATCCCTAGCGCGTCAGATGGCCGAACTTATGTTTGAATACATCTATAAATTACATGGGCTCCCCAAGTCAATTGTAAGCGACCGGGATGTGCTATTTACAAGCATATTTTGGAAACGACTTCACGAATTGATTGGGACAAAGCTCCATATGTCTAGTGCCTATCATCCTGAATCGGATGGAGGAACTGAGCGTGCTAACCGCACTGTTACGCAAATGTTGAGGCAATGTATTCATCCGAAGCAAAAAGATTGGGTGTCTAAATTACCGGCAATTGAATTCGCAATGAATTCAGCGCGCTCAGAAAGCACTGGATTTTCTCCATTTTTCCTTAACACAGGGAGAATGCCGCGTTCCATGATCTGGAATTCTGACAAGTCGCGTGAATATCCAGGGATCGCAAATTTTGCTATGCAACGGAGACTAGCAATAATGGCTGCTCATGACAGCATGATTGCGGCCAGGGTCAAGCAGACCCGCAATGCAAACCGGAAACGGCAGGTGGCTCCATTTGAGAAGGACGACTTCGTGTATTTATCAACCAAGAACATCAAATTTGAAAAGGGACTTGCACGCAAGCTCATTCCCAAATTAATTGGGCCATACAAGATCATTCGAGACTTTGGGAACTCTTCATTTAAACTTGAATTGCCAGCTAACATGAAGCAGCGTGGAGTTCACGATGTTTTTCACGCATCATTGCTCCGTGTTCACATTCCCAATGATGATCGCCGTTTCCCGGGAAGGTTAGATTGTCAACTTGGCGTCTCAACAGATGCAACAAATGAATGGGCTGTTGAGCGCATCACTGGTCACTATGGACGCCGCAAGGATGCAATTTTCGAGGTCTTGTGGAAGTCCGGAGAGTCCACTTGGATGCCGTATGACCAGGCAAGCAAATTAGTGGCCCTGAAGGAGTACCTTGAAGTCCTCGGAATTTCAGGGATTGATACCTTACCCTATGGTTCGGGAAAACCACCCCTCGATGACCCTGAAATTTTCGCGGGCAATGTGCGCTTTGATTTTGGTGAACCAGACCTGGATAAATCAGCTCAGGCGATGGGTGAGGAACTCGAAAAATCACCCACATCTTTCACTGCACTCAAACCGCTTATTTCTTTGCTTCACACACCTACCATGGTCTGGAACGGCGAAATCATCGATCCCAGGAGGATCCCTGCCAAATATGCGGACTTCAATTCCGCGCATCCTTACTGCATTCGTCAGAACGACAAGTCCTTTGTCTTGTACACCTCCCACGATGATCCTGGGACCGCGTACCACGCTGCCAGCTTCCAGATGGCCATCAGGCACAATCACCGGCTCCACGTCGACTTCGACGTCAAGTTCAATCCGGCGTTGTATGCCACGATCGCTCAGCACATGAATGTGTACGAGGACCCCCCTCGCTGGGCCATCTACCTCCCGGACGACGACGTTACCCTCTGGCCTGAGAACAGCATCGAGATGCCTACACTCCAGGAGTTCATGGTCCGTGACACGGACATATATCCCCACGCCACCATCCCTGTTGGGAAGGTGCTTGTCGACATCGAATTCGAACAGCGTGCGACCTCCTTGATGTTGGAAGCGGAGAGGCGTCGTCATCACGCGATCGAGAGGAAGCGTGGCGAGCGCGCTCTCAAGCGTTCGGGAGAGGTTGAGGGAAAGCTTTCCGCGGAGCAGCGCGCGAAGCTGGCTTCCAAGCAGAAGTCGGTCAAGGACGACTACGAGAAGCGCAGGGCTGCCAAGGAGGCCGAGGCAGCCAACCCTCTCGGAGAGGGTCCCAGTGGCAGCAGTGCTGTCAACGGTGACACCAACATGGAGACGTAAACTCGCCGGTAAACGCCGAGTTGGAGGGCGTATGTAACGGCTGCATACATATTGCACACTTGTACGCAATCCATTGCTATTGTCTTTTCTTTCTTTCTTTACTTCTTGTTAATTCTTCTTATTGTACCCAACGAGCTCATACAGCGAGTCAACAACCATCATTACTTACCCCCGTTTATATTCATTCACACACAGCCACTCCTTCCGTAGTATATAAAGCCACTTGTAACGTAGTAGTTCTTCGGTTAATCTACAACTTACAACAGTCAGATTCGCCACCCCCGTGTGCCGGAACTCGTACTCTACGCTTCCGTCACAATTGCGTCAGGTCATGCTTTTCAAAATGGCAGCCATTTGAAATTGAATGCATCTCTCTTGCGTCAGGTCACGCTTTTCAAAATGCCAGCCCTTTGAATGCACCTCTATTGCGCCAGGTCATGCATTTCAAAATGGCAGCCATTTGAAATTGAATGCATCTGTCTTGCATCAGGTCATGCTTTTCAAAATGCCAGCCCTTTGAATGCACCGCTATTGCACCAGGTCATGCTTTTCAAAATGGCAGCCATTTGAAATTGAACAGCCCTTTGAATGCACCTCTATTGCATCAGGTCATGCTTTTCAAAATGCCAGCCCCTTGACTGCACCTCTATTGCGTCAGGTCATGCTTTTCAAAATGCCAGCCATTTGAATGCCTCTCTATTGTGTCAGGTCATGCTTTTCAAAATGCCAGCCCTTTGACTGCACCTCTATTGCATCAGGTCATACTTTTCAAAATGCCAGCCATTTGAATGCCTCTCTATTGTGTCAGGTCATGCTTTTCAAAATGGCAGCCATATGAAATTGAATGCATCTCTATTGTGTCAGGTCATGCTTTTCAAAATGCCAGCCATTTGAAATTGAATGCATCTCTATTGCGTCAGGTCATGCTTTTCAAAATGCCAGCCATTTGAAATTGAACAGCCCTTTGAATGCACCTCTATTGCATCAGGTCATGCTTTTCAAAATGCCAGCCCTTGACTTTTGAAAAGCATGACCTAACACAATTGAGGTGCATTCAAAGGGCGGGCATCTTGAAAAGCATGACCTGACACACTAGACGTGCATTCAAATGGTGGGCATTTTGAAAAGCATGACCTGACACAATGGAGGTGCATGCAAATGGCTGGAATTTTGAAAAGCATGACCTGGTGCAATAGAGGTGCATTCAATGGGCTGCCATTTTGAAAAGCATGACCTAACACAATAGAGGTGCATTCAAAGGGCGAGCATTTTGAAAAGCATGACCAGACACCAGGGAAATGATCATGCATTGGCTCTTTCCGGTAACCATTGGAGCTTTCTTTGAGCCTAAACAATGAGAATCTACGACATTCAGCTGTCCTTCCGTTTGAGGTAAAAAACGGCCATCACCCGGCAGCTGATACAATCAATTGTTTCAAAGTGTAGGCAGATCATTGGAGATGGGAGATCCTTCTCGGTGGGCAGCGTCTCAACGTGCGATACCATTGCTTTCAGACTTGGCCCTGAGGCAGAATGCCTTGGCATTCGAAAACTAGACATCGTGATTGACATCAACGATGGCGGGGGCCCAAGAGCAGGCTATTTGACTTGAAACACTGGGGATCGTAGCGTCAATTTATGATATGTCTGAAATCGGGACGAAAGCAGATGCCCCACTCGTTAATTAGATGCGCCTCGTCAACCTATCCGCCTTGCGGCACTCGCGAATTTGGTGCACCAGATTGCGGCCCGCCTTGCGCGCCGCTGTGACAGTTTTATGGCAATAACACGAAGGCCGGAATGCCGAGCTTGCCAAGCTCGAGCACCTAGGAATTTTCGATATAAGTGCAGCATTAAAAACGGAATTGTACGATGTTCGGCGAGGCCTTGGTCGGTGTATGGTAATAACAATCCCTTGCGGCAGTGCGCGACTCGGAAGATCCGCATAAAGGTGGCGATTTCGATCCATTTCGCGGAGTACGATGATGATAACTGCGAAGAGGAAAGAGTTTCCGCCGCTAGTAGCCATGCAGCATAGCATATTTCGGCCGTCGAGGATACGCCTGACAAGGTTTTGCTGCGAAGGATAGAGGCTGTCCTTCCACTGCGCAACGTACTTTCCAACATCATATTTGACTGGCTGCGGTTCGCAAAGCATACAGGACATGTGTTTTGACCTTTGGTGAAGTAACCAGTGAACCAAGTCTGTATGAACACACTGTGTTCATATTGGATTCTTCGACTTAACCCTGCGCTGAGAAAACTGCAGTATACCATACCTACTGGGATCAACATAGCCGCAGGTTCCACAACGCTGTCTGCATGTACCATGTGATCGACGTGGAAACATAGCCTCTGCAAGTTTGTCAATTGATGTGGTGTTCGGTCCATATGGGAAGTTAACAGGAGATATCCCACGCAGGTAGCGTCGTACTACATTTCGGGCTTGTTCTAACATTTGCTGTCCTACAGTGGCAACCTCTAGTTCATTTGACAGGAGACTCATGGCAGTTCCATAGGCAGAAAAGCAAGTGTGCCATTTTGTGCGATTGGCCTTCCATATGTTCATTAGCAATCTGCCTATTTGAGCTAGTAAAGCCGTTTGTCACCGTCACCAGGACTAAATTGGTTCAGTTCACGAGCGTCTGTCACCTGAGCCTACACAGTAAACGAGGGGGAATCGGGAAGCCCGGCGCTAGAGCTCAGCGAGGGCCTGTCGTGTTGGTGTACTCGCGCACATTGGCCCTTCGCTGCTACCACGTGGTGAAAGCTTATCGCTGTCTTTCAATTTATTTCTGACGTTATCCTTTTTCAGACAAGAGTACCAAGACTCTGTCGTCTACCAATCGCGCAAAGGAGCAAGATGACGATGAGTCTGGCAGTATCCGTATACGATTGGATTGCTGACGCTGAACCCCTGATCTTTGAGATAAAATGAATACCCACAAAAAAGTATGGGGTATGGGTTTTCTCCACCAAAGTTGACAAAAATCCTTCAAAAATGTATCGCTTACACTCGTGGACAATCAAACCCGACAAATCGAATTGTTCCCGGGCCATTGATTGCAATTCCCATGCTAAATCTGAGTTCAGATTCAGATTCAGCATTAAAACAGGCGTCGATTGAGCCCCCAACCTAATTTTTCCCATGAGGAATAAGGAACAGCTGCAACGATAAGGGAGCCATTTTGAACCACGTGCTTCACAATGCCTCACAATGGATTCCACCACCCAGTGCATTATAATGTATCTTGGCTGGTTTTAGCAGAGATAAGGGAGCACCTGACGTCGTTTGCGTGCCTGTCCTGCTGGGTCCGCCGTGGCCGCGCGCGTGATGTCATTGGTATTTGACGTGTGCGTCTGCGGGCTGAGACAATCTGTAACCCCATGCTGCTCAAGGTGCAAATCTGCCTCTGCTTAAAGGCTGTCCTAGACTTCATTAGGGGTGAATAGGTAGCATTTTTTCATTTGTTTTATAGCTCACAGGTGCCAAAAAAATTGACCCCTGTCCTACACCGTAAATACGGCCGTATTACCGTACACGGACGGGTACCGTACCGTTTTGAGCTGTAAACCCTGTCAACCCGGACCGTATTCACACGGACGTATAGCCGTATTAGCCGTAAAAATACGGACCGTACCCGTATACGGTACAGTTGCCATCCCTAGAAGTCCAGTAAGTGATCGAACCCAAGATAAGACGGATGGCACCACCGCTCCTGGGCTCAAAAAAGAACGTGTCGCGCTGCAGTTCCAAGGATTTATCCGACAGTATGTGGCCATGGGGTTTGTCTCCCGAGAGAGAGAGCTCGGGAAAGGACAGGACAAGATCGTGGGCGTCCATCAGGAAAATGCCCCCCTGGCAATTTGACGGGTTTGGTGCGAATTTCCCCCAACTTGGCCTTTTTTGGACCAAATTGCCTTGATTGTTTTGATTGCCTCGCTTTGGATCCCCCCGCCAAATTACCTCCAACTTGCCAGCAATTTGGACCACTTTGCGAGAAATCTTCCACACATTCCCGTCCAAATACTCTGGGTTTTCCCCGCTCGCATATTCAATTACAATTAAAATGTTGAATTAAAAAGTGTCTACGGTACAGTGGACATTGCAAACTATGCGCGAACGTGTATACGAAACGGAAT
Source organism: Mycena olivaceomarginata (assembly GCA_029378375.1). Lineage (NCBI taxonomy): Eukaryota > Fungi > Basidiomycota > Agaricomycetes > Agaricales > Mycenaceae > Mycena > Mycena olivaceomarginata. The sequence goes on along the minus strand of JARKIC010000416.1, from coordinate 233,081 downwards.
ATTTATATTATGACATTATCAACGAGGAATTTCAATGAGACGGAACATCAACGAGCTGGATGAGGGTTGCCGCGCTGCCGGAGGTATGGTCGGCCGTGTTACGGTTTGCCCTGAAAGGGTTTAGCTTGTGCCGTGAACGTATAAATTGTACTCACATCACTTGATTAAACAGGCCGTGGAGGAGCTTGTGAGTCGCTTTGGGAGCGTCGCGGCGGTTGAGCTCGATCGCGGCAATGTGGTTATGGTAGATATCTTCGAAGGCATCCTCAGTGAAGAGTGTTGGCTGCCGAGAACCTGTCATACGGAGCTCGACGAATCCGGCATACAACTAAATTCATCAGTCATCGGCTTTTGGTATTGAATGGCACGCACAGCTGTTGCCGGAATAGCTAAGAGTGGGACGGGAAGCTCCCGCTCATCAGGCTTCTCAGGGATGGTGGGGAAGAGTTCGAGATGCTCGGTGACAAAAGACGGCTTGTAGAATCCAAGCTCCTTGAGCATATGAATGATAGCGGGGTGGGCAAAGGGTTGGTCGAACCGAAGCTTGCCACCCTGAACAGAAGTATGTTATAAATCAGAAAAAAAAGTAGGCGGAGGGTACTTACCGCCTTCTTGTCAATCGGAAAGATATATCTGTAGTCCTTCAACAAATCCTCGACCCGTCGTTTGACCTCTGCTTCTTCGAGGTCCGCTAGGTGATAGTGGCCGGCAAGACAAGCCACCGCACATTTTTTGAAGTCACCGCGGATGATGTTGATACGGTCCAACGGCTGCAAGCAACATGAGTTGGCAGACATTCGTTAACTAAAACAAAAATAATCAGATATCGCTCACACGTTGAGCAAACCATTCGACTTACCGGGGCTGAAGGCCAGGGAGGGGTAAGAACTTCTAATACGTACAGTTCCAAGGGGTCCTCCAGTGACGAGTTCGATGGTGGGGGCCGAACCGGACGTTCCGCACTTTTTTTTTGCAATATTTGTGCCGCCAACTCCGCTTAAACAAGGAATGCTTGAACCAGATTATGTGTTGACACAGGAATTGATTAATCAAACTTCATATTGTTACTGACAGTAAAAGGCTTCAGATGGACAGACAGGCAAAATTTTTAAAAAGAGGGTGAGAGGAATTGATTATGCAATTCTAGTCTCTCATAGTCAAACTCCATAAGATTTATGATAGTCGATAAAACTTTTATATGGACTCGCAATCGCAGCATACTTTGCGACGACGATGTAGCTTCAACACCTTGAAGGGCAGATCCAGAGGGTCCACTTCACCAGGACGCGAATTGCCCATTTCGTCCGTTGTTATGTTGACTGGGCCCCGCCGTACGAGAACTTCTGCTTAAAGCCCTTCAAGCTGACCTCTACCATGGAAAATTTAACTCCCTGCGGCTTAAATGGTGTAATATTTTCTGTATTTGGGCATGCAGGTCCAGGCTGGGGCATTCATCTCTAAATATGGGGGTCTTGAGCATTATCTGAGCCTTTATATGGAAAATAAGGCTCATCTAATGGCTGAGCTACCAAACCAGACGCACGACAACTATGCCTGGACGGTGTACACAACTTGGAAGATCAGCTTCACTCGGTTGAGCCCGGTTGCGGCCCGACTTTTGCAAGTCTCTTCATTTTTTCACCATGGGGGCATCACTAAAAAGATCTTTTCCGATGCGGTCCTCCATGATTCTGTGATCCTCGGGGAGCTGGGGCCAGTTACTGAAGACCTAGAAGATGCTCGAAAGTTTCTCGCCGAATTCCTGACATCATCTGGAACGTGGAACCAGCTGGTCTTTATGGAGGTGGCTGCTGATTTACAAAGCTATTCCTTGATCGAGATGGATCCACTGGGAGACATTTATTCTGTTCATCCCCTTGTGCATGACTGGACTCGAAACACCATTACCGATGCACGCATTCGAGAGTGTGCATTAGCAATCCTCTGGATGTGCATTCCTCATGCGGATGATCATCAATTTATAACTCGGCTGTTGCCTCACTTGGACTCCCTGCTAGCACAAACCAAAGAACTGAAACCGTACTTACTGAGCAGGTATGGTAGGATCTTCTTTATGAGGGGGAGGGCGATGACAGCAGCAGAGCTATTCGAGAGGCATACAGAAAATGTGAAGCAGCTGCGCGGAGAGGACCACCCCGACACTCTGCAGGCCATGGCAAACCTTGCTTCCTCATACAGTGACCTGGGCCAATTCAAAGAGGCAGCAGAGCTCCAAACAATTGTTTTGGCTAAGAGGAAGCAGCTGCTCGGAGACGACCACACCGATACTCTGCAGGCCATGGCAAACCTTGCCCCCTCATACAGTGACCTGGGCCAATTCAAAGAGGCAGCAGAGCTCCAAACAATCGTTTTGGCCAAGAGCAAGCAGCTGCTTGGGGAGGACCACCCCGACACTCTGCAGGCCATGGAGAACCTTGCCTCCTCATACAGTGACCTGGGCCAATTCAAAGAGGCAGCAGAGCTCCAAACAATCATTTTGGCCAAGAGCAAGCAGCTGCTTGGGGAAAACCACCCTGACACTCTGCAGGCCATGGAGAACCTTGCCTCCTCATACAGTGACCTAGGCCAATCCAAGGAGGCAGCGGAGCTCGAAAAGATTGTTTTGGCTGCGATGAAACAGCTGCATGGGGTGGACCACCCCGACACTCTGCGGGCCATGGAGAACCTCGCCATCTCATACAGGGACCTGGGCCAATTTAAGGAGGCGGCAGAGCTCGAAACGGTCATTTTGGCGACAACTAAGCAGCTGGTCGGGGAGGACCGGCAACAAGCCTAACACATCGCTGTCAGGATATATCTTGTGCTGTTGATGCCGTAGTTATTATAAATGTCCGTATCTTACGCCGTGGATGCTGTACTTGATATAAAGTGGGTACTGGCCCGGAACACAATGACGTAACGCTTGAACCAGAAACGGCCTGACCGTTACGTCTTACCGTTGAAACGATGGGATGTACTGATACTCAGTGAATATCACTGATCATGTTTCTACGCAGAGGTTCTATACGAGATTTGAGTACACCAGTCAATTCGGAACCTTCTTTTCATTGGGGATAATGCTTTTTGAAATGCGTGACTCGGGAGGATACTTGTACGCTACTTATGTATATCAGTGATTAGCTAATTGTTCCAGAATATTCGTCGAGGGCCTTGGATATGTGGGGGCTGGAGAGGCATGAGATGGCCGTAGAATTGTTCCGAGGCCATGTAGGGGGCGGGTGGGGGCACCATGTAATGAGGGGTGGGGAAATTGTATTGTCCCTGTTGCTCATCTCCCTCTTTATAAGATTGAGCTTTCTGTCCGTCCGAAGCTGGATCCCATATGGTTATATTGACATCTATTATCATCAAACGGCATGAAGTAATCATTATATTACAGCTAAATGCAAAATACTGTACAATTTCATTCAAATCGACAGGGGGTGTGACGCGTGACCCATTTTACCTATTCGACATTTCGGCAGCCGCCGATTTTTTGCGTGACACCTCGAAAATTTCGGCATTTGAACCGGAAATTTTGCCTTTTTTCCCTTTTTTTTTTTTTTTTAGGCAATTTGGGGCCTGTGTAACCACTTGGAGGTTCGACAGAGGCCCGAGTGACGCGTGACATCAACCAAAGTTCGTGATCGACAGGGGGATGCGTGACGCGTGACTGCCGATTTGAACGAAATTGTACAGTACTAGACCGTTTCGACTGCCGAGAGCTGTGGAGCCGGAACGATCCGGATGCACGTGCAGCCTATAGACGTCACCAAATCGACCACATACCCTCCGCTCCCACTTCAACGAACACCATGCCCTTTCGATACATCCACCCGCAGCAAAAGACGTTGCTACCGACCATTAAGAGGACCGTTCCCACATTGCTACTATGACCGATATGAGCTCACGCACCGTGCATCGAACCTTGAAGAACTACCACGACTACGGTGACGTCACTTCACATGACGCCATGGCTCCACCGCCCACGAGATCGAGATGGTCTAGTATTTTGCATTTAGCTGTAAGCTCCGCTTAATCCCGAGGCATGCCGTTATTGCCAACTGAACAAGAGCGCGGTGGGCCGCAAAGCTTCAGCTGAGATGAGCGCCCAAATTAGCGCGCAATCGATAAGCGCCGGTTAATCAATGGGCGGAGTTCGAAATGGCTTCGGACGGACATGCGTAATTTTATAAAGACTCAAGAGAGTAATGTTATCTCACATTTTATCTACATAAGATGAAGGAAGTAGAGCCCAGTCAAGTTGAGTTCAATTTTTTTTAAATGCATGCTCAACTTCAATAAAACTAGCAAGGCCAGCCCAAGCAAGTGAGAGCCGGCGCGAAGCGCCGGCGACTGCTTGTTGATGTTAGAATCGGTTCGGGGATAGACATGCCAGGCCACGCACCGGATACCCGTAGTGTGCCATTCTGTATAGCGAAAGAGAGCTTGATTATGCCGTGTCACGGGATGTTCGTCTTGCCTGGTGTCTTAGATCTCTGAGCTCTACGCCGCGAGATGGACGCGCGGAGCGGCAGGTATCAATCTCCAGGCAGCTTAAGCTACCTGTGTTCATTTCGCAGGTCACGAATTAGCTTTGCATGCGGCCTTCCACGATCACAACACTGGTTGAGCAACCTGTGCCCCGGTGTTACGTGCGCATCGGTAAGGGCGGTTGTTGCCTCCATAATCCACTGGTGAAATGCCTGCCTCCCGAAACTAATTCCCCCACCTGAATGAATCGTAGTTGGGGTTGATATTTGCAATTTGTTCCATCCCGTATCATTTTCGGTGCTAACTTCAAGATGTCAGGTCGAGGTTCCAAATCATGTAAACTTGAGTTCCCAGCAATAGTACAAGGACATGCGACATGAGAAGCTTTGTTGTCTCGCCTGTGTTCCAAGGGAGGTCGGATATCGATGTCTAGACACGATCTGGATCTGATTACGAGATGAGTGTACATATAACCCAGTAAGTTATGAGTGAAGTAGTATTCCACACAGCGATGATTATATTAATCGCCAGTGAGTGTGGTCGGGACTGTTAATCAGTGTTTTCCAACCTTTGTTCATAGGGAGCTCGGAGCAATAATTTGAACACTTCCAGCGATTTGCATTGCAACCTTTGCTCGTGGGGAGCTCGGAGCAATAATTTGAACACTGCCAGCGATTTGTATTGCAACTCTTGCTCACGGGGCAAGAATTTGACGGCCCATCAACACAAGACAGCTTAAATACGGTAAGTGCCTCCCTTTACCTTGCCAAACACAGCCAAAACTCTTTATAATCCAGGCTCGGGACTGTTAATCAGTGTTTTCCAACCTTTGTTCACGGGGAGCTTGGAGCAATAATTTGAACGCTTCCAGGCATTTCCCTGGACTCTGGCTGCCATCTGCCGCCATGGGGCGGCTTTTAGGTAACAGGTTCGGTCCGGGAGCAGTGGGAGTCCCGTTGGCTGCGCGAGATCGTGGCAGAGCATCCCGTGTTTTGCGAAGGACACCCGGTGTCACGACGGCAGGATGATGCAAGGAGGAGAATCGAGATATGTAGGCCATTCCTTACCGTGCGATATTAGACTACGATAAAACAAGTTCTAAACTGGATTTATCGACGTGGGACCAAAAATCACCCACCCTAAATGTATTGTGTATGCACTTCCATAAGAATTCTCGGGTCAAGCGCAGGAGGGTTACCGACCGGATTGATCTCCATATAGTTTCATCAGAAGGTGTGTACTCAGAAATCTCTTGAACTGAACAGTGGATGCGATCCAGATTTATAAATATAGATTTTCGCTGAGGTCTGGGGCGTAGACTCCGGATAAGCTTGTTGAAATCTCTCAGTGAGCCTTGCGATAAAGGCACACCTGGGTACTCAAACATGATGTCAATTCCTGTGTCAAGTTCAACGGCCCGGGTGTGAATATTTGTTAGGAATTTAGCATGGTTGTCTGACACTTTCTTGAATTGGACTCTGGCTACTCTCTCATTGAATGCTGCAATCACAGCTCTCAGCAGATGGAACTTGGGGTCTAGTGTAAAGGCACACAAATAACACTTCAGGCAGACACTTTTGTGGACCCACTTAGGGTGGTTGTGTATATCTGAGATGACTACCCTAATGGGTCCCCACTGAAGTGCAGTCGGTTGTGATTCAAGATAAACCAAGAAGACGTAGCTTTGATGATGATTCGGAAGAATCCTCGAGCGCTCATAGCCATTGAATAATGGAAACCAACTGGCTTTCGATAGCAGTTCCGGTTTCCGGATATCGAGAGAATTCAATATGTAAGATCTGAATGGAACACGGAGCATTTCATGGGCTATTGACCAGCCGGACCAACCAAGACCGAAAGTCATTTGAATCGACTTGGCGCATGGAAAGGGGGCTGAGAAAGCCACCCATTGACACGTCATCTCGAGTTGAAGAAAGAAGATTTCAATTGGCCACTAATGACCGTTAGTTATATCAAACATCCACGCCGAATCGGTGGCAAATAAAGTACGGGGAAGACTTACCTTTGAGACGCTCCTGTCAGCCGAGGAAAACTATTCAATTTGGGCAGACTACCGGGTGATCGAAGAGCAGAAAAAAACGAACGGGTGGTTGACAACTGTACGGCCCAGAAGAATTGGGAGCTTGAGAACTAAAATGAGAACTAGAATGACTCGCATGTTGGACCCTCTTCTGGCGGACAAGCGCACGTGGACGAGGAGCACACTTCAAGCATTGGTGATCGGCAACGCACCGCCAATTTCAAACTCCGACATTTGCAGCAGCGATGGTCATGGAAGACTTCTCTTTCTACACGCATTTTCAGCAATACTTTGTATGGAGAAAAATGAATGTAAAGGTCATCTGAATAGTGTCTTGGCTTTCAATTTCTCATAGGGGTCCATGGAAGTATAGAATCTCACCATGCTCGGGGTAAGAATGGCACCCTCAGAATTAGCAGAGGAGAAAATAGCTAAAATGAGCCCAAGACATTGTTTCTGACTGTTGTTATCCGTTCGGGCAACAATTTTGTTTTCTCAAGCCCAACAATAGGATTTAACTCGACGTCCGTGGGATCCTGTATGCGGGATTTATACTATTATTTTTCACTGCATCCTAACTGAAATGATATCATTAGGTCACAGATAATGGGGATGTTCGAACGCGACTTGATCAGATCATGTGACCGTGTTACCCCCCTGGGTGGTAACTTTCGGACGTTTCGGACTTGTCGGACTTCAGAAGAATATTTTCTTGGCATTGCAAAAAAAATGGTGTAAGGTAACCCAAGTCTGACTACATAGATTATGCACTTGAATCACATTGTAATCTCCTGCACAAGCCTACTCATTGGCAATGTCACCAGTGTCAGATCCGCCTCCATACACGGCAAGTGAGCAGGGGAACTAGTGTATCATTAGCACGAAAGAAGACAAGCACAGCAGCACCCCACCCGATCCATCGTTGTTTTGACCCAGATTTTTGGGTCTGTATTTGCGAACACACCACGCGCAACTTGGCATTTGATTTTCTCAACAGGTAAAACACACGGTGGTGATTCGGGGTCATCCGGAGCAGCAAAGACCTTGTATTCCCAGGTTTCAATGCCAAGCTCCGGGCTGGGAAGAGAAATAAGTCAGATATAGTGAAAACTCGACAAATTTGACAGTTACAAATCATCCCACATAAATCTCCCCGGCCTCCAGCGGAGTTAGTTTAGAGCGCTTCATCCACCGAATGAATGCAAAAATTGTTTCCAAAGATTCAGCCACCCCAAGCTGCTTGTGCTTGAATACCATTTGAAGCTCCCCTGCGAATCCTTTGCTTCTAAAATCAGAATAGACAAGACATAACCCAAAATTCCGGCTTCTGTTGTGTTCAGTGGATGTAATTCTTCGGCCGTCGAGGAGGACATAGTTATATGTTTCGAGATATGGCCCCAAGGTATCGAAGTTGAGGTCGTGACCCTTGTCCTTGTAATATTGGATGAGGCTGAGGATGATGTATTCATTATCAAGCTCCTCTGCAGCATGTGCAAGTGTTCCGGTTATTGCGCGAGCATTTTCAACTCCACTCAAAAGATTTTGCTCTGAAGGTCAAATTAGTGCCGGTTTCTTAAACACAGGTAGCTTGCAGAATACCATGAGTTACTGCGTCCTGGATAGTTCCAAGTGCCTGAGCATCTTCCTCAACACCCAGCAATAGCTTCATAATTCATGCTCAGAGTGCAATGCACTGGGATCAGAAGTGCCTGCAGTTTCATTCATTATATTATTGGGAGTGGGCAGCGATGTGAATCTGATGGGCTGATGGATAAGCACACAGCCACATCAAACGGCGGCCGCCGAAGGATTTGGCTACTTCATGGCATTCTACTTCGAGCCTTATTCTAGGAAATTAGGAATGTGTTCCAATTGTAATTCAGACCTCATATATGTAATTTTAATCTCTGTAAGGTTCCTGTAACAGGCAAAACTTGCAAGATTGGTCTGTTGTCACCCAGTGTCACACACACGGCACGCTGTGGTGTGACTGGGCAGCGGCACGTTTCTTGACTCCTGCCGGCCTCGGCACACAGACGTCAAGAGACAAAGTTGGTTCTACCACAATTATCTGTGATTTGACCGAGGGGATTTCTAAAATATGTATTTCATCTTCAGATAGCATCTATAAGGTATGTCTATTTTTTGTTCCGTCACAATCCCTTCGGTCAGATCACAGGTCCATAACTTCATGAAAACTTTGTCTGCCAACTTTTGCGGCCCGTTGCTGATGCGCCTCACAAAACGTGTCGGCGTTTCGGCCATGAATTTTGGCAGTAAGGCTTGATCAACAACAACTACAAATAGATTACTGATGGCTTGAGCGCTGCCCACTCCCAATATTATGGAGCTAAAAGGTGTTCGTTCAGCAGCATTCAGAGTAAAGAATGATTTTTTCATACCAGCCCGTCCAAGTTTGCAGCTCGATGGAATTCTCGCATCATTGACACTTCAAGGAGACCCCCGCCCCAATTATTGCTATTCACATTCTTGAGGATTTTATTTAGGCGTTCCGTGGGAAAAGCCCAAAAACTGTACAGCGTCCCGAAGGTCGCGAACCTGCTGAGGAATGTGAACTGCCCAGTGGTGATTTGGCTTCATGGTGTCGCTGCCATAAAACTGTTGACATGTTAACTATTAGTTTTACACGCAATAAGGCGGCTTACAACGGCAAAATTTAGCAGGTACTCCTGCAATAGTTTCTCTGCTTTCTCGAGACCCGGATCGTTGATAGCACTGCCAACCAAGATTTTCAAAGCCATTGCAAATCGCAGGAAGTTGATGTCTTCCCCTTCTTGCATTTGTGGAACAGGTGCGTCAGGCTTAATTGGTTCTGGACCCTTGTTTTTCACCCTCCTCTGTTGCCATGTTTTGCGCTTTTTTTCGTATGCAGGCAAGGTTTCCTTCTCGTATTTTTCAAGGTGTAACTTATACCGATTTGTTGCGTTTTCGAGCCAGTCGTCCCACACCACGGGAATCTCGGATGAGTTAGATGCAAAGCACAACAAGTTGTGAGAGATGGCTCACAATAACAGCCCATGGCCCGGTAACAGCGAATTTGTATTCAATCTGCTGTGAGAGAACCACCCGCTGGTTCCCCAACGCGACGGGGAAGACACCCAGCCCAAGATGGAGCCTCAAACTAGCATATTCTCAGTTAAAACTGCGAGAAATATGTATTGCCTACATTTTGGAGGAAGTTGTGAATCATGTTCAACTCTCGTTCTGTTCCTCCCTCCGTATTTGCACGAAGAGCTTTGGATTTGATCCAACGGGTGTACCATTGTGTCTTCGCTACACACCTGAATAGCAGAGGTAAGCTAGTGTTAAGTGTAAAAAAATTCCTGAAACTCACCAAGAAGCAAGTTGTGCATGGGGTCAAACAATAGTGTAGCGGACCAAATCAAAGTACTTCAGCCGAGCAAACTCTGTCCACCTTACTCCGTGCATCGCAAAAAAATCAGCTTTATCTGCTTCGGTTTCCAGATCTCGGTACTGGAAGCACAACTGTCTGTGCTCTTCACCATTTCGGGGAGTAAATCCTGTATTTTCGCTATAACCTATTACAAAATATTGAATATATTGCTCGCACCATTCGTGAGAGACGTGTTAGTGAAAAAATCCTCTTGTGAAACACAGCACTTTGTGCATGGAGCATTGTTGTGGCTGTGATCAGCGAACCCGCAAAGTTTACAGAGAGCTGGGTGATCGGCGATAATTGCGACGAGCGCAACACGGACAATTATTCCTGCAAGCAGAGTGAGAAATAAGGATTTTGATTGACCAGAGATTCCACCATTAGGGTGCTCTGGGCTTGTCACAGTGATTCCACGCTCGTACAGCATGATCAGATCATCGACAATATCCTTCAAATAATTTTGCAGCTGCTCTGCAGTTGGCTCCCTTGGGCCAGGTATCATACAACAAAGTATGATATTTTCGGCCCGATACCTAGAAAACACAATGAGATTAATAAATAGTGAATTTGAGTACATGAGTCATTACCGGAGTGCAGTGGTAAGATTTTGAACAGTCAAGGACACCACACCAGACGAATGGCTCGGTCCATAGCTGCTCCGCTTGCGACCAAACCTAGGATTCCATGTCAATACCAGGATATGGTGGGAATGATGCAACATACCAATCCAAACTGAGTGTAATACCGACCCGAATCTCATTCTCCGCACCAGGTCCATAAAAGAATAATACATTGTCTCTGCCTTTGATGGTTTGCCAAACAGCACCATCCTGCATGCATCACATCTCACCCGGGACTTGGAGCCGTGTTTTCCAAGAATTCACAGCATGAAACATGCCAGGACGCTTGAAAAACTCGACCAAGCCTCGGGACGGTAGCTGCATGGGGGAAACCATGATTGGTTTTGATGTCCGTGGCCTTGCTGTTGGCATTGGAGTAGCCGGTGGTTCAGACTCAGTCTCCTCTTCAACTGGGTCATCACCGTTAGAGTCAAATAAAGGCTCGTCGCAAGCCTTGCAATAGTCACCAACACTCGTATTTGTGTCAAAGAAACGATGACAATTATGGCATATTGGGTGAACCAAGAATTTGTCGGTCATGTCGAGATTGGAAAGAACTGTTTTCAGTGTCGTGGGCATGCGAGAAGATCCGAGAAGGCTCTGGGATGGTGCATTCTTGAAGAGAAACTTGAAACAACGAAGAATGAGTCCACAGGCCGAAAAACTGACATGGTGTCGGGTGTGTAAAATGCCAACAAGGTACATGACCCCCCGGATGTACCAAAGAGGGTGATGCTTCGCCCTCGCCAGCAATGCTTCTGGCAGCTCATGGGATGGAGCATGCTCAGAGGTGGCTCTTGGTGCAAGTGACTCTGCTGTAGGTTGAGTAACAGCTGATACATCTTGTGAGACGCTAAAGATTGTAATTAATCGAGATTGAAAGGAATAATTAGGTTGAGCTGACTCGAGCAATGGAATGCGGGCATGTGGAGCCTCCTGGCCGGCATTCTCAGAGTACAAAGTATGTGAATCCCTGGATTGAAAATTTTTAGAGCGATACAACTTGAATTTGAACTCCATACTGGGCGGGAATTGCTGCCTGTGACGTATGGTGATGCACAGGGGCACGACCAGATCCACGCGCAGAAAGAGCAGAGGCAGAAGATGCTGATGTTCGCGAGATTGGTCGTCCACGGGCTGCTATGGCAGACGAGAAGGGTTGGGATGGGTTTGATGTGTTGCTCGAATACTTTCTTGACATTTCGATGAGAGCTTGAATCGAGGTCGTGCTGCTTGTAAGGGCGGCAGGCAGACCTGTATTTATATTGTATGTGATTCTTTTATATTTGTCGTAATTCAATGCGACAGGTATTGAAAACATGCATACTAGGATGATAGAAGCACAGAAATCCCGGCTGAACCATGGCAAACTGCAAGCTGCAAAGATAGAAGAAGTCGCATTGGTGAAACAGATATATTACTGTACTTGTTAGCTTCGAAATTTAATATCGGGGTATTGAGTGTTCAGAACAGTAACAAGTTTTACCGAGTTTTATCCAACCTTGGTCCTGGACAGAAAGATTTCGTTCATTTGCAGGTGCCGGGGCCGGGGAATACACGGAGCGAGCGCGGGGATCTGTCATCTGTCACTTGTGACACCATCACCGTTGATCAACACGTCAAGATAAGTATTGGGGCAAAGTATCGGAGTGTAATCGCAAGAATCCATGGGTGAGTGCAATGTTGGAGATTTGATCCGCAGCACAGCTTAGTGATGCGTTCGGCCAACATCAGTCAGCCCGAGCTTTCTCACTCAGCAGTTGAAGGACTCAGAAACCAGTAGAATATTCTAGTAAAATGGCTAATAGGTATATAAGATGTAGTAGGTAGCTGTAGGCTCCTTACGAGTTTTTACCCAGTCGCCTAACAGCGCAAGTGTCAAGCTTAACAGCTTTCGGCTAAATTTCCTACATGCAAGCAGTACTGGGCAGACCTCGAGCGAACCTCGGCAGGGTGTCCCGAGGCCAAGATGCGCCTAGGTCTGCCGAGCAACCTCGGCGCACCCTTGGTTCCAGGGACCTTCTAAATGCAGTGAGTGAGATGAGCACAGGCAATGGAGGAAAAGCACACACTCCCTGGAGACAAGAAGGTGAGGCAAAGTGAGCAAGATGAGCACAGGTGACGGAGGAAAAGCACGCACAAACTAGGGATGAGAAGGTGAGGCAAAGTGAGCGAGACAAGCACAGGCGATGGAGGAAAGGCACACACTGTCTAGAAATGAGAAGGCGAGGCAAAGTGAGCGAGACAAGCATGGGCAACAGAGGAAAAGCACGCACATCCTAGAGACAAGAAGGCAAGGCAAAGTGAGCCAGATGAACATGGGCGATGGAGGAAAAGCACACACTCTCTAGAGATGAGAAGGCGAGGCAAAGTGAGCAAGACAAGCAAGGCGACAGAGGAAAAGCATGCACTGTCTAGAGATGAGAAGGCGAGGTAAACTGAGTGAGACAAGCACAGGTGATCGAGGAAAAGCACACACTTCCTAGAGACGAGAAGGTGAGGCAAAGTGAACATGACGAGCACAGGTGCCAGAGGAAAAGCACACACAACCTAGAGACGAGAAGGCGAGGCAAAGTGAGCGAGATGTGCACAGGCGATGAAGGAAAAGTGCGCACTTCCTAGAGACCAGAAGGCGAGGCAAAGTGAGGGAGACAAGCACAGGTGATGGAGGAAAAGTGCGCACTTCCTAGAGACCAGAAGGCGAGGCAAAGTGAGCGAGACGAGCATGGGAAACGGAGGAAAAACACGCACTGTCTAGAGATCAGAAGGCGAGGCAAAGTGAGCGCCGTGAGCATGGGTAACAGAGGAAAAGCACACACTTCCTAGATTGAAAAGGCGAGGCAAAGTGAGCGAGACGAGCACAGGTGATTGAGGAAAAGCACGCACATACTAGAGACCAGAAGGTGAGGCAAAGTGAGCGAGACGAGCACAGGCGATGGAGGAAAAGCATGCACGACCTAGAGACCAGAAGGCAAGGCAAAGTGAGTGAGATGAACATGGGCAATGGAGGAAAAGCACGCACACTCTAGAGATCAGGAGGCAAGAATATGTAAGCAAGCGAGCATAGGCGATGGAGGAAAAGCACGCACTTCCTAGAGATGAGAAGGTGAGGCAAAGTGACTGAGATGAGCACAGGCAATGGAGGAAAAATACGCACACTCTAGAGATGAGGAGGTGAGAATATGTAAGCGAGACAAGCACAAGCAATGGAGGAAAAGCACGCACTCCCTAGAGACAAGAAGACAAGGCAAAGTGAGCAAGACGAGCACAGGTGACATATTCGTCGAGGAAGGCCAAGCTCTTGGCGACACTAACTTAGGTGTGCACGAGCTCAATCACACCTTCTTTCCTTCGCAGCCCGACACCAAGGGCAACATCTACTACGAGAAACCCGACGGGACTCGTTTCGTTGCGAATTTCATCGCGGAGATCGGCTCCGAGGCCCAAGGAACTTGGATGGCGGCCTATCCGAAAAAGACTCCCCTTGCAGTCAACCTTGTCAGTGCTTAACAGTAAATTTCGATCCACTGCTGACTGGATATCAGCCTTTCAATGATGTGACTTCTAAGTCACATAAAATGGTGCTAGCCCTTCGCTGCCCTACGGAGGCGCCGGAGCAGCTACGCACTATGTATCGGGGTGGAGTGGCTGTCTGCGATTCAATTCGCGCGCATGACGAGGAGCGCGAAGCGCAAAAAGGCGAGGTACGTATTGACTCTCAATCTTTCGACCCATCTCTAACCTCGCATCCATCTCCTCTACTGCCACAGTCTTTTGAAATCACGGACTGGATCATCTGCGCCGAAGGCGATGAAAATGCGACCGACAAAATGATCTTACTTGCGCGGCTCGACCACACTTACGAGGTTTCCTCTACATTTTGTTCTTAACTTGTTCTGACGGTCTTTCAGGTTCCGCCCTCGACTACGACGCCTGCTCGCACCCCGCGCAGAAGGATCACAAAGGTTGGATCTTCTCCGAATCCAGCCACGACGTCCAACGATGTGGCTGATGTCAATATGGAAACCACTCAAGTTGTGGGTATGACGTCGAGCGCAGTATGACATACAGTCAGCTAATCATGTTGCAGAGCGTAAAGTCGGTGATCGTTACTCGCCCGACCTGCTTCCTGACCATCAAGGCCCGTATTTCGCGCACGAGAAGGCCAAGCTCGTCCAACGAGACTACAGGGATGTCGATGGCACCTTGATCGCGCCCCATGAGCTGTACAGTAAGCTCACGGAGGGCAGCCTCGTTCTTCTAACTGTGTCGTTTGCCACATACCTCATGGCCAATCCCGGGCGGAAAACCAGGAAGGTGCGCAAGCCCTTTTGCTTTATTGCACTGTCTAACGAGTCCATCAGGTATACCACGTTCTTGTCGATCGACTCAAGATCCTCGACCATGGGGATGGTGACGCTTGGGATCCACCCGTTCCAGCGCTCCCTGAACCCCTTTACTCGCCTGCGACACCCAAGAGACGGAGGGACGATGCCGCCGATGCGGCCTTTGACAGTTTTGGTTCCAAGTCGTCGCCGAGCCCGGCCAAAAAATCGAGACGCACCACTACTAGTACCAAGTGATTACGCGCATGTTATGTCCAATTCCGTCGCCAAACATTTGTTCATTCCTTAGTACAACTTACTTATTAGCGGACAACTCCTATTTCACCCCCCTCTTTACCTCTTGCACCCCACTCTCCCATTCTCTACTTCTTACACTCGAAGTACTTTAGGGTCAACTTTAATACGATAATCGTGCCTTTTTTTAATTCCGGTAGCGGGCCGTGCCGCTCGTCGGCCTTACCAGCTTTATTTCTCAACAACCATTAACCCGTTCTATCTAATTCAAGTGGTACTCTCATCTCTCACTCCAAGGGATGGCTATTCTTGACTCTCACACCAAGCGTACACGCAATGTTGCCTTGCAATCGATTGCCGGAATCCAAAATTGCGATCTTTCACAACATCAAACTGCTGCACACGCAGCAGGCGTCTTCCATTTTCAATATTTTATATATAAGGTAGGCATATCTCCTACTATCATTCATAGGCTGAACAGGTCTGAAGCATACCCTCATCTCTCCATAAAATGCAGGGTACGATTTATTCCTGTGACACACTGGGAAGGACCATACCTGCCATTTATAGTAGCAAATGGGAAAGACCATACCTGCATGGTCATTCCCATTGCACATGTGGGAAGTCCCAAGTGAGCCTTAATCTGGGAATTCCCAGAGTGAAATGGCACATCCCACGAGCAACTCCTTTTATTCGCAATAAGACAGAGCAGATGGATGGAGCACCAGAAGTGGGAGTGGCCTGGAAGAGGTATGATACATGTACCCTGAGGTATGCATGTATCGCCATGTTAAATCCCCAGTGTATATTGCACATTGGTCCCAAAGATATGATCCTGGATGAGGTACAGTACACCCCCACCTCTACCCCTGTGGCCCAAGCTGCAAGCACATCTGTGCCCTGCAGGCTATTGCAGACCATGTACAACCTGCAAACACTATATGCAAGGCTGTACATGGCCAGTGCTGCTAGTGCCAGCATATACGAGCAGGGGTGGGCATTTGATGAGGCCAGCATAAATGTTGATATTATTGGGCATAGCACCTACCACAGGCTAAGGCATGTAAGGGCTTTCAGATTCACCTATTTGCAGCCCAGTATGTGCAGAAATGCATGCAGTATTGTGATTTGTTTGGTCCCTGTGACATGACCCCCTGGGAATTCCCACATCAAAGGTGGGAAATCCAATTGGCAATATGGGAAAGCCCACATGCTTCCTACAGCTGCTGTGGTCCTTCCCTCTGTATGTGGGAACTCCTGCCAAATTTACCCCCCATAGGACCCATTATGTATTGGAACCAATTAGACCCTATGGGCTTGGGAAAAGGGTTGATTGAAGTGTCTTCACCCTGTTCATTAACCGGAGTTCGTCTGGCTGAACGGCGATTCAGCTCTTCCTCCACCGGAGCAGGACGCGGCCATATATCCATGCGTTGGATTGGTGCTGATCTTTTAGTCTGCACGGTAAGACACCGAGGTCGACGTAAAAGCCTTTGGCCGTACGTCGAAGACCCCCCTTTACCGGCCCAAGCACTGCTTCCGGTCGTCCTTTGTCTTTTTTAATCAACCATTTAACTTTGAGCGATTCCCACTCATCCCATTGTCCCCTGTAGAGCTCAGGAGTGAATTTCCAGACTTCGAGCCCTCAGAGTGCGATCCAAGTGCGATCCACGGTTTCCTGGGTAACCGCAAGCGGCGAGGGTAAGTTTTTTGCGTTGTACAAATTTCGCTCGGGGGGTACCCGCAGCCGTAGAAGTCAAACAGCCAATGTATATATATATGTTCGCCGAGCAGCCCTGAGGAGACTTCACTTTCAGCTTGCCAAACGGGCTTGCGCCCGCGCCAACGGGCTTGTTCGGGCTTGGGCTTGCATTTGGGTGGCAGATCAAAGCCCAAGCCCGCCGATCGGCTTGGCAAGCCCGTTTGACGGCTTGGCAAGCCCGTTTGCTCGCTTAGCCGAGAAACAGGCTTGCGCATATTTCTCGCTCCTAACAGACTATATAAATCATTTGAGTGCTTCTACTGTATGTATTAAGTGTCTACCTCCTGGGCTTGTGTTTTTTCCCCATTGTTCTGACCACTGATGTGATGCTACACGGTCGCTGCCAGTAACGACCCAGGCTAACATGGTCAATTAACGCCAGAAATACGGGCTTGTCTCTCTCAATATGTTCTTCTGATAATGTTCTATCCTCTGTGAATGCTGGTCCCCAGCATGTCAATATTTACGGTCATTACAAGCGAATTCTCTGCGTACCTTGCAGGTAAGCAATTCTATCTGAAAGACACATTACTTGTGCGCATACCGAACACCAACCGATGTAAATCCGAGCATGAATCCATGGAAATATTGTGAGTTCATCGTGGCCCCTGTATCTGCTTGGAGCATTGCGTGACCGGTTGAA
The DNA here is from genome assembly GCA_029378375.1 of Mycena olivaceomarginata. Classification (NCBI taxonomy): domain Eukaryota; kingdom Fungi; phylum Basidiomycota; class Agaricomycetes; order Agaricales; family Mycenaceae; genus Mycena; species Mycena olivaceomarginata. Next base: position 215,523 of record JARKIC010000416.1, on the reverse strand, counting down.
CATGACTGATATTTCTGGTATCCTAATAACTTGTGGAAATAGGAAACAAAACCTGTGGCTTTTATATTTCACTCTTATCTCAATTGTGCAGAATCATCATGCAGATATCTATGCGCCGTCTCCAAGCAATCTCGGAAGAGGAAAAACTGACTGAACACAGAACATATTGTCTGCACGGCTTCCAAACTCTTTCTGAGGTGTCTTTGAGCATGCAGGCCTTTGAGTATTCATGCTCATGCATGATTTGGAGGCTGTTTGGGTTTAGGCAATAAAATCTGGACTTGGCAAACACGCAAGCCCGACCATGTGATGGCATCAAGCCAACGGGCTTGGGCTTGATCTTGGGTGCGACAATGTTCGTCCGGGAATAAGCTTCAGAAGCATAAATAACCACTCGAAGTTAGTGCTTAAGTCAATTCAAATAGCTCTGGTACCGAATTCCGTCGCATAAACTCAAAATTATCATTAACGCAGACTTACAAGCTGGACACAAGCCTGTCTGTCTGATGGCATCAGACAAACGGGCTTGCAAGTCCGGCAGATCGGCTTGCAAGCCCGTTCAATGACTTGGCAAGCCCATTTGCGCACTTAGCCCAACCAAATGTGAAATGGACTTGGGCTTCTACTGCATGCTCCGCAGGCATATCTACAAACTCTCAACTCCATGGGCAAAATTCTCATTGAAAGTCCGGCTTGTCACACTCGATTCCTTGTTCTGAATCAGACCGATCTTTCCTTGGTAGAATACACTTGGCAAAATCCAATCTCTCAGTTGGTGCAGCAATTCTTTTGCAATATGCCAGTACACATAATCAGTATGAGTAATATAAAACTCAGTGGAATCGGTTTTGAACATATCTTGACTGCGGTACAACCACTGAGATGTTCTCAAGGGAAGAAAACAAAGAGAATTGAGTAAGTAGAAAAGCAGGAAAGGCATAATTTACCAATAATACCGTACCTCATCCCTGTTCAAGCAATTAATCTCTTGCAAACTGTACATATTCTTACCCATTTACCCATTGAAAGTGTCTTGAATCAGTGAAGGCTGGTCAGAAGCAACGAAGCAGTGATTCATCCAGAATTCCAACTGGCCGGTCGGGCTTGGGCTTGGGTGACTTGAGCAAAACGGCTGGGATCAAGCAAAGCGGCTTGTATCGATTACTTGGCCCCGAAGCACTAGGCTGAGTCTCGGGAAGACACCTTTGCTCTTCTCTAATGTTTTCCTCTCTAATCGAATTACTGGCTGCTTTATCGTGCCGTGGGTGTTAAATTCGATTCACTCCATCACTCAGAACTCTCTTAGCAACTTATCTAGCTGGTCATGTCGATGCTAGGTTTCAGGGCACTAAACCTGAACCAAAATCTCGCATCACCTAGCATGAGAACAACGGCAGCGCTCCGGATACTCGGGAACACCTGGCTGTAATTGAAGTTAATTTTTCGGCGCGCAATTCGGCACTCACCGATGCGGAAAGATTCAACGCATGCAACTCCGCGCCTGTCTTTCCCGGTGCTCTTCCGCCTCAGCACCGAGTTCTACCCCACCGAATATGTTGATACGCCAGTATCACATCTGGGATGCGAATCTCTGCTTCATCAATGCACCAATGAAAACATTTTTTCGTACTTACAATGCAATGGGAGATGCGGCTCCAGTTCAAATTTTACGACGCATTTGCTCGGATGCTCGAAATACTGGTAAAAACTCGACCCAAAAGCCTGCCTTAGCAACCCACAGTCGGCGCCGTCGTGGGGGAAACTGAATACTGTTGGTTCTCGGGCATTACATCAGCCTATTGCTTACAGCAGAAATGGTCATGGGTGTAACGGGGTATTTGGCTAGAGGACCGGTGTATTTACCTCTCACACGTTGCAAGTCCGAGTCGTGTCGGCGGGTATTTTTTTGATCTGTACAATAAGAGACAGTTTTGATCGATGGCGGTGACGGCGGGAACCGGCAGGGAGGCCTAGGGCACCAGGTATCAATAACTTATATACAGGGGTAAATTTTGGTGTAGGCGAGCTCAAGTCAAGCCCAGCCACAAGCCAAGCCGTCCAAGCCCGCCCAGCCAAATTCAAACTCCGCTAAGCGGGGCAAGCCGTTTTGGCAAGCCCGTCGGCTAAGTCTGTATAGAAGCGCGCGAACAGGCCAGATATTTTAGGTAGGATACAGAACGACGGCTGGCAGACCGCAGTGAGGTACAAGCCACAAAAAAGGGAAGGAATATATTAGGACGTAGAAGTAGATATTGTATACGGACACGTAAAGCACGGGCGGGCAAAGTAGGCGCATATATAAGATGTACGACATGAGAGGAGAGATATCGGGATGGAAGAATAGAGAGAAATGGTAAAGAGAAATGTGCGCAACTGGCGCGAGGCAGGAAGAAGCGAAATCTCCCTCCCCGCGATTTAAAAAGCCGGTGCCTGTGTAGGAGGACCCTGCACCTCCAGCTGGAAAGTGCCCGCCTGGTGGTGGAAATGCACCGTTGCCGGTCCGCCGGATGAGAATGGTCTGGGGTCGGAAAATGAGACAGCATCCGGCGGCGGGGACGCCGATGGCGTTTCCGTGGACGGTGATCACCTGTAGTGAAGGAATTAGCTCGGGTGGAGATCGTCCGGCGCAGAGGTTGCTGCAAAAGGAAAAAGAGGTTAGTAACAAGATCATTTGATCACGGCAAAAGAAAAGACGACGTGGAAAACGAAACGGGAGCTCATTGACGAGAGAAGGGATGACGAGGACAACGGGGCGAATCCTCAACGCATCCCAGCAATAAATAATGGCGATAAAGAAAAGTCGAAAAAATAATCGCCGCAAGGCACAGCCACATCCCGACGACGACGAACAGCAAGGGTACAAAGCCCATACGGGACGCCCGCACAACAGGTAGAGCGCGTCAAAGAAGGCCGGGGCGACGGCCGTGCATCCATAGGCAAGCGCGGGACCGCGACCCACGACCTCCGTGTCCGCCCCGCAAAACGACATGCCTCCCACGCAGGGAAATGCCCGCTCCCAGAACCTCTCGCACCGAAACATGTAAGAGAGATCTCCAAAATTCCGCATCCCCACAATTGAAAAAACAAGGAAAGAAAAAACAGGCAAAGATCGCCACTCACCTACGAAACAACTGCCCACTTCCATCGCAGTGTGTGGCGCTGGCCGGCGTGAGGAGCGGAGCCGCCGAGAAATGGCTGATGGTGCAGTGGTGCTTGAGGACAGACCGCGCGTCGTAGTCGGGGAGTCCGTGCGGTGGAGAGCGATTCGAGTGTAGCGCTCGACAGACTCGAAATACGCGGTGACGAGGCATATCGTGTGCACGAGCGGGAAATTGAAAGGCTCGTAGTCCGGCGGCGGTTGTGGCAGGACGTTATGCAGCGGGAAGGGGCACTGATTCTCCGCGAACGTATGTACCCCGCCCGGGCAACCCCGCGGTTCCAATAGTTTATTTCCCTCAGTATAATCTGGCCCAATCTCAACCAGAATCTACACAAAAATCGGTGAGTAAGGACGAGGTGAAGCTGGCTACAGACGCACCTTGCTTCCCCAACCCTGCCTTCTCCGCCCGCCCGGACAGCGTGCCGGGCTTTGCTTAGAAACACCGTGCGTGCTGAAGCGCAGACACATTGCGCGCGCGCTACACGGCGTCAGCGGCGGGGTACACCCGATGCTTTCGTGCACGCACTACTCGGACGCAATACTGCCCCGCATGTCGACGTTCGTGCTAGTGTGAGCGAACACGTCGTCGCGCGGCTTTTGCCCCCGGAATCTGCGAGGGCGCGGTGGGCGAGGGCGCGGCGGGCGAGGGTGCAGTGGGCGAGGGTGCGGCGGGCGAGGGCACGGTGGGCTAGGGCGCAGGCTGGATGGATGCGGCGCGGCCGCCTGGTGTGGTGAGAGCTGCCACAAAAAAGATCAGCGGGACATGCGCAAGCAAATACTTACATAACGGCGGGGTATGTACATGCTTTCCGTACACCAACTAAACCCAGCAGACATCCGCCCCATGTCTTTGAGCTTCGTCCGCGTTTGAGAGAATGCGAGAGAGGGGGCGGGGCAAGGTGCATGACTGCGTCAAACGCGTCTTGAGCGGCTTAAAGCGCTTGAAGTCTTGAGAAATAGAGGCGAATCGCGTCCCGACGTCTTCAAGTATTGCGGCTGGTGCGTTTCGAGACTTGAGGTGTCCCGAGTGACCTACTAGTAGCGTTGAAGTGTCTTGAGCCTTGAGCGGCATTCCACTATAGTCTCGAGGTGTCTGGGGTTTGGTGGCATGGACGACGCAATGAATCGGAATTATGATAGGAAGATACCAGGGGACAAGCAATAACTCACCAGAGGACGGTACACCGAGTCCCACATCTTCGCCTCCCTCACATAGCCTGCTCGAAGTGGCAGTGGCAACGATATCGATGATCACCTCTCAAAGTGCGGAATAATACAACGTAATAATCCCTCCCGATCTTTCTCTCTCACACCCATACACGCACCCACACAAACACCCACACACACAGACCCACTCTCTCTCTCTCTCTCTCCTCCCACCGGGCAGATCTTCCTTCGCCATAACATATCCAGGTAGGAGGTCATGCAGCACTACACTATGCAGCAACTATGAAGCATCCTCTATAGGGTCATACCAGCGACCTGGGGAGTTTTTGAACATTTTTGAATAGAATTTTTTTGGTTCCACATGTGACACCAGAGCCTTCTGTCCGTCTGAAGCCTTTTTAAACTCCGCTTTTAATTTATCATTCCGGCTCCTGATGCCGACACCTCAATTCACATTCGGAATACCTGCCGCTGGTCCGCACAATCACCATCCATCACAGATAAACTTACAACTCCCCGTGGATTCCCTGATGGTTCTGTTGACGCTCACTCAACTCAGCTCAACGCAGCTCAACTCAATTTAACTCAGTTAAAGACTGTTCTCCCAAGCTTAAGGCAATGTTCAAATCATCTTGCCAGAATGTCGACTGCTAGCAGAAGAGGGTCCTGGGCCGCGAAGCGGCCCAGGAACCGCTTGTATAGATTATAATGAAGTCACGCATTTGAAAATCAAGAATTCATGGTCAGGGCTATCCATTGCGGGTCAAGGTTAAAAAAATAGAGACTTTGCGGTGAGCCACCCGGTGGCTCTTCCGGCATGCGGTGAGAGGTGGCCCTCCAATTGAGGATAAATGAGTGTAAAATATTCAGGTACGATGTCATACCTGATCCACTCACAAGCCACCGGGGGGCCACCACTCCCAAAATTTGGTGTGGAGCCACCTGGCTCCGCATGCCTGATGAGCCACCAGGTGGCTCCCGGTGGCTCACCACAAAGTCTCTAATGGCCCTGGGACGGCTTGGACATTGAAGGTGTTTGAAAATACAAAGGATTGTGGCGAATGCAATAGGCTCACGCCTTGGTAAATCTAAAGGATTGTGTCAATCTCATAATAGAGTCACGTGTTTGAAAATAGAGAGGTTGCGGTAGCCACCGGATGAAACTGGTGGCTTTCACCACGGACGAATGCGGAGGCAGCTTCTTCTCATCTAGCCACTATTTTATACTCTCCTTCAGAGCTACAAATAGTGGCTGACTTGGTCCGACAGCATTGCCCACTGTCCAGGAAAATTAGCCACCAGTCTGATCTGGTGGTTACCGCAAGCTCTCTAATGCGAAAGATTGTGATGAGGGCAATAGGATTGTGTTAATATTTGAATAGGGTCATGCATTTGAAAATGTAAAGCCCTGATTGGCCGCTGGGGAGGGTAACAATGCTTCCGAGTGGATTCTGAATAGCCGAAAATTACCCCCTGTGCTTTCAGCTGTTTGCCTAAGAATGCAGGCTGACCAGCGCCTGACAAAGGAATCTGAGGAGGCCATTCTGATTAAAATTCCGCCAGCCATCGCCTCAGTAAGTCAATTTTGCCAAGGGTTTTGAACCGGTGCGAATTTGGATTCGATATGAATAGGATTCTCGAGAGAATCGCAAAAATACAACGAGTAGGCATTCCCTTGGCTATTTATTGGTCGACAGAGGATGGTATGATTGCTCAGAATTCACAGGTTCCTCAGCTTATTGGCAACGACAGGGAGAAGAGGATAGCGAAATAGATTGTATTGTGGTACGGAAAACAACCGAACAGACGAGCTGTCCAACTGCGCCATCAAATCGTGATGGCGGGTTCCCCGCTATCAAAGGGCTTACTCAGCTCAGCCGCCTTTGCGTGCGCTGGCCTCAAAACCCCGTGTATATCCGCAAAAAAAAAATAGGGGGACATGGGCCAGGCCCCGGGTCCTGGTCTCGTGAGAGAATCGTTGGATTGAGTGTGACCTTGTCAGTCGTGCCGAATCCCTTTATTTTGGGCTCTGGGGGATCAATCACAACTCAATTGTCAAGTGCCAAACACCGCTGAGTTTCACTTCTATCTTGGCTGTCTTTTGATGTCGCTCACAAATCACCCCTAGGAAGACATTTCGGCGACAAGGATGAAGAATTTACGCGTGGCCTATTTATGGCCTGAACGACTCGGATAAAGAAGGTCAACGTAAGTTGCAACCCACACTAGTACCGCTCGTTCATCCTGATTACATCAAATGGCAGACAAGATAATCTCATGCTAATCAGGAAATTTCAAGGGCAACTTCCAAAAGGTGCAGTGCTCGTCCACGTTTAATGACAGCTCCCTGGGAGGAGAAGAGTCCCAAGGCGTGGGGGCTCTTCTCCTCTCAGGGAACTGTCATTGCATCAATGAGCACAGTTCTCATTCTGATCTGCGGTTGTTCTGGGCTCCTTTACAATTTTCAGTGCAGGATTACTTGCAATTGGGGGTTGGTACCTACACAAGGAAGTGTTGCGAATTTGGGTAACTAACAATTATCTCCTGACCTTTATCTCGTTTTATTTGAGGCGCAGAACAATCTCGCACCACCTCGATCAGCACTCTGAATGAATAACCCTCTAACACAGACTCTCACACGACAACTTAAGTTAAGTGGGCCTCCTCTGCTGGTCTGATGGATGTTCAATTTGGACTTACTCTGAGACTTCATGGCAAGAATATCCCAAGGATCGAGGTTGTATGGATCTTTATGCTGGTCAAACAAGATCGGTTTGACAGTTTGGCTCGGCGTTTGCATAACATGGATCATTCCACAGTCTTAAAATTTGCAAAATGACTTGAATGCGAGAAACAGGTATCAGACATTTCGGAGGAGGCACATAAAGCATTTGAGCTCTTACGGGAGGTAAAAGCAATATCAGCAAAAATTCCATGATTAAGTGCATCAAAACTCTCTTCTCGGAACCAAATACGAGGCTACATGGGGTTGTTTGGGATGCCGATCATATTCTTCACGTGCAACAGGTTGTGTCACGGCACGATCGGCTCTTCATTTCAGAATGGTGACTGTCCGGCAGTCGCGCACTACTCTGTAACGAGTACGCATCATGTTCGCGTTGTCCCGCATCCACACTTGGCGTCGCTATCTCAGTGTCTGCGTCGTAAAAAAAACATGCCGCATCCCCACACAGGAGTAACCTGCTGTACTCCTCAAGGCACACTACAAAATACGGTGGAAAAAATATACGAGACACAAAACGCACCCCACAGCCCAACAGATGAGCAGATAAATACTCGCGGCGGAACACGCGATACTATGGAAAATAGGCCCGTCAGAATACGCCTAAAAGGCGACGTCGCCTACGCCGTGACGCACCTAGCCCCCCAAAACCTAGATCCCTCGTTGACAACGGACACCTGGAGTCTGGAGCACTGTTTGAAGGAGCGACGATGCGTGTTCGCGCATAGACGATGTGCGTTCCCGCATTTCAACGGAGCGTTCGGGCGGATGGTGGTGGTGGTTTGAGAGAAAGAGCAGATTGTGGCTGTGGTGAGCCACGTGGTTCGTGTGGCGGCATGGTTGAACCGTGGTTGAACCGACGAAATTTCGCTCTGGGGAATGAACTGACGAGGATTCGTAGCGGAGAATGCGAGGTGACGACAATTACTAAAATTTGCTAAATTTAGGTGAGGTGACGAACTTTCTCAAAATAGCCGAACTGACGAAGTGATGAAGGTGGTATAGATTCGTCATGTGCCATGCCATTCGATACCGGCGAAGAGTCGGGCAGAGCTGAGAGCAAGGAGCTAGTCTAAAAGGAGATGAACCAAAGATATGCAACGAAAGCCGTCAATTTCGATCAAGAAACGGTAGATTTTCCGTAACAGTTCGCAGTCGGTGCGCAGTTTGTAAGGAAGAGAAATCTGGCACATGGTTGATCATGGGTTCAGTTGGTCTGAGGCAGCGTGGAAAAGGAAAAAAAAACCAAAGGAGTTAACCCTGGAAGAAACCAGAGAAAGCGAGAAGGAGCATGGATATAAGGGGAAAGAGCACAGCTTTTCTACCATCTCGTTAAAGAACGAATAATATATTGTAAATCGTGTAAACCCTAGATCTTCCCGAGCTCCCGCTAATTACTCGTTAGCTATTTAAAATAACGCAGTACTTAGCGAGTAATATGCTCGCAACTAGGAAGTCCACTGGCGGCCGCCGGTGGCCACCGATGGTTACCGGCGGCCATTGGTGGATACTGGTGGACATTGTTTAGCAATGTATACCATCAGACCCACCGACCTCCGCCAATCACCACCGGAAATCAGCGGCTCCTTCCTTCTTGTCCGCCACCAGATTCCACTGGCTTTCGCTGTATACCACTGGAGAACTCTGGGCAATCTGGAGAGGTGTTTCAAGTCCATATGAAGTTGTATTTGCCGATATCCGCCAATCACCAGCGGAAAGTGCCGGACCTCCATTAACTCAACTGCCACCGAATTCCGCCAAATCCCGACGTTTCTTGCTGGAGCTCGCTGGGGACCGCTGGTGAGCCGAAGTGGTCGTTTCATGTCCACATGCAGGCCCAATGATTGCGCAATAATTACGGAAGGAGCTTATCATGGCCCCGCCTTTTTAAAGGCACCACCCCAACTTCCAAGTTCTCTCTGCCCCCAAAAACTCTGTCTTCTATGGCGACGCCTACGCCGGCTCTTCAGCTCTCTGACCGCCCCCTCGATAAAAAGCTCTTGGCCGAGCTCCAGAGCATTGCCAGCGCGATGGGGTTGGATACTGGTGATCTGAAAAAACCTAAAATCTTGGCCTTGATTCGGGCGCACATCCAGAGTGTCCCCGAAATCGCAGACGACTCGCAATTCCTTCCTTTATTTTCCCACCGCAGTGCCCCCGGTGTCGGGGGTAAAACGAGCGCTGGGAAAGCGGCCGAGGAAGCGGTGGAGTCAGCGAAGCCCAAGCAAGCGGCGACTGGGTAAAGCTTTTTCAATGTCGAACAAGTTTGTTCTTGATTCTCTTTCAGTGCGAACAAGGCCCTGCTCTCCAGCAGCGTGAAGACCGATCCACCGCCACAGTACAAGATGCTTTCCTTGAGCGCCAGGAATGAGAAGCAGGCCACTCCTGATGCATCTGACCGCGAGTCGGTTCGTCTACTATTGGCATTCCGCCCATCTGAATTTGTCCCAGTTTCGGACCCCACTGACGATGAAAGTCGTCCACCTACTCCGAGTCCCGCACCAAAGCTCGAATCCAACACTGAGTTCAATGAGCAAAAGGTCGAGCGTAAGCATGGGATGTCGGGTGAGTTTATCTCTGCACAACCTTGGGGAAACACTGAAGGAATATTTCATGTCAGGTGTCGTCAAGGTCAATTTCTTTGATCAATCTAACCATTTGGCTGCCCCGCGCCAAGTTCTGGTCGACGACTTTCCCATCGATGTCGCTGTTTCCGGAGACGGCACCAAGAAGTTTATCACACTTCTTTCAGACCTCATCCCTGCGGCGATCCAGAATGACTCACCCATCAAAGGTATGTCGTCCGTAACGGATAGATGTATTCTGATTATTTTTTCTTAGAGCGCGGTGGACGTCTATATCGCCCCAATGTCCGCGATGAGGCGTCCCACCACCATATCGGCAAAATCGATGCAGTCCTGTCCGGTACCGCCAAGCCCTTGTTCACGCGGTTGCTCGATGAGTACGTCCTTCGTCCCGCAGATGATGGTGCATTGCGACGACAGGAAAAGCCCCAGTCTGTGTGTTCTCGATAACGCCTGTCGGTGGGTTGCGGCAGACCTTCTTTTAGCCCATTGCGTCTCATGCCATGCCGATTATTACCCCGACTGCGTCACATACCGAGACGAGGGAAACAAACGGAGGCAACGGCTGGACATGGCACCCCAGTACTTGCGAATTTCGAGGCACGGAATCTGGGCAGATAGGCGAATCGCAACGCTTCAAGAGAATGCGTTAAACCGATTCCACGGCGGCTGGTCGAATTTTGCGGATTGGATCAACGACTCAACCGGGGCGAAGCGAAATTTGACCCATCGACAGTCCCAACGTCTATTTATGGAGCACTTTTCCCGACGTCTCCTCCTCTTCCATGAGAAAGATACCAATTTCTCGTGCGGCGCTCATCCCAACACTCGTTCGCTCTCGGAGGCAGTCCGGGCTGCAATTGGAGTCAATGGGGGCGTACTTGGAGCCGCGATGTCACACGGATGTGTCGACTGTACCCATCTCAAGCGATATCATTCCGATCTCATCACAGACGGGGTTGTGCTTGGAGACGAGCTAAACGTCGCTGGAGTACCTGCTGATGCGAATGTGAATGAGGTGAGTGAATCCGATTGAAGTCACATTATTTAACCATCTCTCCAGCTTCCCGATATTCCAGCCGACCCCGCTGCACACCAATTACCTCCTCCGCAACAGCAGCAAGCGCCCGGGGAAGGGATGCCCCGAGGCTATACTCGCCTCGCTTGTGATGGATGGCAAGACAATCTCGCATCGGGTGCGCTGCTTGTTCTACTTCAATCTTGTTAGTTAATATTTTTGGATAGAAATGCGCGTTGGATATTTGCGAGGGGCCATTGGTGAATTATAAGGACGGTCGATTTTGTGACAGACATATCAATCTTCGCGATGTATGCGGCATCATTCACTGCGGTCGACCTGTTCGCCAACCTGGAGCGTTGACGTGCGACGATCTTTCGCACATCGACTGGCAGCGGAAATACGACAACAGGTTCTCGCGGATGTCATTCCCAGGCGTCCAGCGTGTTATACGCCGACAGCAAGCAGATGGAGAGAATGGTCGAGAGACGGGACCGGCACTTCGTATTGAGCTTGGCGCACTCGGAGAAATTCCCGGGAACCAGGTTGTCCACTCATTCAGGGCAAAGACAACTTACTGCTTGCAGACAGTCCAGTGGGCTTGTGGTTACCCAATCGGTTGGGGAAAATGCTATCGTTCTGAGAGTTCACCCCAGGTGCTGGCCATTTTGGACAGAATCTGGGCTGAATATCCGGAGTTGAAACCAAGTTTCATCGCCTATGATGACGCATGCAGCCTCCTTCGTCATATTGTTACTCAAGATTCGGACAGTGCCTGGCTTTTGACCACGAAATTCATCGTGGATGCCTGGCACTATATCGGCCATCGTGCGACCGACATCCTGTGTCGCCTCTGGTGCGATCCTGCTCCCACAAACGGTTCTCAACCCGACTTGATTCTTGTCGCCCAGGATGAGAATGGATCCACCCATCAAACACGGGCCTTCAACACCGAAACCGCGGAGCAACTGAACTCGTGGCTTAGTGGCTTCGAGCCGTAGTTGCGCCAGATGTCGGATGTCAATTACGACTTCTTTGTCCATGTTCTGATGATGATTTATGCGGAACGTGTTCAGAAGCAGGTGGAAAAGAAGGATTTGGGACTTTCGGAGGAGTTCTGGGCAGAGGCCACTGGAGTATAAATTGATTCTGATTGTAACAAGAACCATTTCAACGAAACACCTCTAAGAATATAATTGCTTCCTAGAGTCTGATCAAACAAGCCGTATGTCTTCTACCCAGAACAGATACACCTCGTTGATCAAGCTTGCTGTTGTGTGAAAGCCCGGGCGAATGTTGTTCGCCCAGATTTATCTTGGGCTCAGAAAGTCGCTATTGACCCATAGACGAAAGTTTGAGCAGCACCACTTGAATACCGGGAGTAATAATACCGGAGAACAGTGGTTTGTCCTAATCGGGAATGTCGAACCTTGGGGCAGCGACGGATGCGAATCACACTTCTCTACATTAATCTTGAGCACAAAACATAGGTATCTAGGACTTAATGATGCTTTTTACATGTCGCAACAATATTCAGAGTCACATAACCCCTATAATCAGCAAGACACAAATTGAACTGGCAATTGATTTTGAAGTTGAATTTCCTATACAAAATACAACCAAAGACAAGGAGATTTCCATCGTAAACCACTGTTAACCACTGGAAATTGATTCGACTGAAACCAGTGGAGGCCATCCAAATGCAACGGCATCCAGTGGAATCCGATGGATTCGTTGGAATAGAACATCCATTGTAATGCGGTGAATGCCAGTGGAATGCAATGGAAACCGACCTACATGTGAGATTCTCAAGCCACTGGACTCCAGTGGAAGCCAGCCAGGAGTGAGGACGACACACTGGATTCCAGTGTAATGACAATGCTAGGCAATGTCAGCCGCCATCAGCCACTGCCGACCAATGCCGATTAGCCGGTCGCTAGCTCCGCGTATATTACTGTACATAGCGAGATCTCAGTGGATTGATAACCAGATTGAGGCAGCATCACGGACAAAGGATTTATTGACCGGCCGCTTGGAACGCGACACCACGGGAAAATTGGTGGAGAAATCCCTGGACTTTCGTCGCTATCTGAGGATCAAAACACCTGATCATCGACGTGCTCTTACGCGTATGGTACTGTCAAGCCCCAGCCTGGCTGTCGAATGCCGCAGATGGAAGGAGCGAGGGAAAGAAATCGTCCCGAGGGAATGGCGCAAGTGTCGATTCTGCGGGGTCGCTGTGGAGGACCCGGCCCATGCAATGTTTATCTGTGATAACCCTGATCTCATGGAAGTGCGGGAGACCTTCCTGAGGGAGCTTTACCGTAGTTCAAGGGTGCTCAAAACTATCCTAATATTTGATTAAACCTGTATTAAACCATGTTATGTGACCGATTTCACGCCCGAAAATGTGTATTCTTACCTCCTGGGCATTACTTTCATGAAAGGAATTCGTGAAAACCATAAAACTCATTATAATTAAAGGTCATGGATGCCCCTGCGCTTTTCAAGTTCAACTTTATCTTCAAGGTACCCCCGCTGTAGGCTCGTAACCAGCCTGCCTACAAGTAGCAACACATTGGGCGAGCCAGTTGCCGTAGGCAGGCTGGTACAACTCGGGACACGCCAAAGGGCTGAGCGCGGAGTTTGAAATTTTTCAGTTCCATTATTCTGGCCTCAAATTTGAGTATTTCTTTTCGGTTCAAAGGAGGGGTAGGGAGGTAAAGCTCACGGCTACACTTCTGTCTCTTCAGACTTGTCATTTTGCGCCCAGAGAGTCTGCGCGAGAGGGCCAGTTTTAATCGAGAAACTTACTTTCGGACCGATGTACCGGGAACGACGTCATCGGCGCCACCAAAGAATTTCAAACTCCGGGCTCAGCCCTTTGGCGTGTCCCGAGTTGTACCAGCCTGCCTACGGCAACTGGCTCGCCCAATGTGTTGCTACTCGTAGGCAGGCTGGTTACGAGCCTACCCCCGCTGCCTAATTTACAGGCTGGAGTTTCAACGGTAGCAGAGAACAAGGGTTAGGTAATACAATTTTGAAGACCTAGGGCAGCTTGCCTGCCCTAGGTGTGGGTATAAGCAGTCCCAGGTAGGGTAAGGCTAGCCTTACCCTAGCTGGGAACGAAAATGATTCACATTAACCCAGTGGTCTAGATGGTATCTCTAATGCACTGAAATATTGAACAATATTGGAAGGTCGAGGGTTCAATCCCCATTGCAGCCATTCACTTTTGCCTCGTTCAAAGAGGGACACCTTTAGTCTTCGGTCATGGACCTAGCCATCCATGGCTAGAGTCATGGATTTAGACAACGCTTCCTATGGCTAGGTCCATGTACATCAGACTATATCTTAGTGCTATGGCTCTATACCCTGCATTAATACGCTTCATTATCCCTTTTTCAACCTCAACCCTGCCGCAACTCCCATTTTTGGCTAATTTACATCTCTCTACTATTGTTTCCCTGGTTCCTGCGCCCCTAGTTCCTGGTTCCTGCTTGGTATGATTCTTACTTTGTTTTACTTCATTTCCTCCTCTCACTCTGTATAAGTACTTGATTTTCTCCCAAGTACAACTGAGCTTTTTGACTGCCAACATTGTGCACCTCCTAAAGTTCACATCACTCTCGCTCTCATCGTCTCGCAGCCGTCCTTGCTATCACCTTCGTCCTCGCTTCACGTCCTCGCCTTCGCCATCACATCTCTCGGCCACTTGGTCTCGTGTCACGGCATTAGACTAATTTGAAACACTCACATATTATGATTTTTATTGCCCTACTTCGTGTGGCTTACATTTTATTGTTAGCTCGCACCTAGTGCTCCCTTATCCCTCCTGCTCTCAGCTGAATTAAACCATTTGATAGTGAGGCACAGGTTCAAAATGCCATTATGAAGCATGTGATTCAAAATGCCATTTCAAGGCATGTGGTTCAAAATGCGAATTAAAGCATTCAATAGTGTTCAAAATGCCATTACGAAGCATGTGATTCAAAATGCCATTTCGGGGCATGTGGTTCAAAATGCGAATTAAACCATTCAATAGTCTTCAAAATGCCATTACAAAGCATGTGATTCAAAATGGCATGTGGTTCAAAATGTGAATTAAACTATTCAATAGTGTTCAAAATCCCATTACGAAGCATGTGATTCAAAATCCCATTCTAAGGCATGGGGTTCAAAATGCAAATATCTCATGGGATTGACTCAAACCTTAAATGTGTCTAGTGCTCTCCCTTATCCCTCCTGCTCTCGGCTGAATTAAACCATTTGATAGTGAGGCACAGGGTTCAAAATGCCATTACAAAGCATGTGATTCAAAATGGCATTTCAGGGCATGTGGTTCAAAATGCGAATTAAACCATTTAATAGTGTTCAAATAGTGTTCAAAATGCTATTACGAAGCATGTGATTCAAAATGCGAATTAAACCATTTAATACTGTTCAAAATCCCATTAAGAAGCATGTGATTCAAAATGGCATGTGGTTCAAAATGCAAATTAAACCATTCAATAGTGTTCAAAATCCCATCACGAAGGATGTGATTCAAAATGGCATTTTGGGGCATGTGGTTCAAAATGCGAATTAAACAATTCAATAGTGTTGAAAATGCCATTACAAAGCATGTGATTCAAAATGCCATTCCGGGCATGGGGTTCAAAATAGAAAATGACAGGAAAACATGCACTTTCCTCAATTGAATTTCAAGAATGTGCGTTGGTTCTAAATCTCCATTCAAATCCGGATAATCGGAAAGCTCCCAACACTGCTGAAGAGGGTCGAAAACAAGCACGCAATTCAGCTGAGAGTTCCACGCCAAGTACATCGTTTCCAATCTTACTCTCACAGAGTGAAAAGGACGACATTGTTCGCGAGAATTCGCTGGATTGCCTTCATAGGCCCCAGTGGTGAGATTGAGGTGGCACGGACCGCGATATGTATCTTCATTACTGAAACCATTTAATTCATTTAATTGCACGTCCAGATAAGAAGCAATCGGGAAACTCACCTCATCTTCCACAGGAGCTTGAAAGCTGAGTCTGGTAAAAATGATGCGGGCGGCGCGCACCGGCGCGGCATTGGCGCGGCATTGGCGCGCAGTGCTGCGGCGATTGACGTGCCGCCTCTAACTCGCCCCGAGTCGTATAGACCTTCGTCACTACGTAGGATGTGCAAGTTCGTAGTTTGGTGGAGGATCTTCGTAGTTTGATGGTGCAAGCTCGTCGCAAGCAGCTAAGCGAACACAAGTTCGTCAGAACCTGTCAGAACCCATCAAGAGCGTGCAAGTTCGTCAGAACATGGTGCAAGTTCGTCGTAAACCCCAATTCGGCGAGCCATCTGATTGATTCCGTCATTTTGGTTGATGCGCCGACTGCTTCTTCCCTCCCACCATCATCTCGCCCCGCCGCCTGCTTTCTTGGCAGCCTTCGCGGTGTGCTCCCCGCCGCCATCGGTTCCACGCCGTGCTAGTATACTAATATTTCCCATTCTGACAGACAGCCAATGGATGACTCCTTGTTTTTATGGGAGAACGGGGGCCAGGAACAGCAGCGGTGCGATAAACCCCTGCTCTCGCTGCACTGCTCACTCTAGTGTTCCTCAATTTTCAGACACCCGCCGCACGTCAATCAGGCTGCGTTGGGTGATTTTCGTTTCTCAGCGTCAATCCCGTTAGAACCGCCGTCAATCCTATTAGATCCGCCTGTCAATCCCAGTGGTTACGGCAACCCAGCCCCGCCTCTACCTCCAGGTGCGAGTGTTTCCCGCTTCAATTACCGTGGCTCAGTGATGTTTCCGGGCAGATCTTTTTTCTAGTGCATATACGTCTCATGCTGCTTCCGCCACATTTCAGCATGAGTTCACGGCGCCGACTTTGTGGGATGCCGCACCGTCCTCTTGGCTGCCGCATTCAGCGCAGCAGCTCAGCCAAACACCCCCATGATGGGACGAC
Organism: Mycena olivaceomarginata; assembly: GCA_029378375.1. Lineage (NCBI taxonomy): Eukaryota > Fungi > Basidiomycota > Agaricomycetes > Agaricales > Mycenaceae > Mycena > Mycena olivaceomarginata. Next base: position 198,900 of record JARKIC010000416.1, on the reverse strand, counting down.
GCCTCGGGGCAGCCGCACTGGGATGATTTCGTTTCCAGGTGCGAGGATTGCTCACCCATCTTCTCTGTTTTACCCAATATTTCTGCACCCCTCCCCACAGCAGTCGGTCGGTACCCGCGTACCTCTCCTCTACAATGGACTCGAGCAGGAGCGAATTTTCTAGCGATGATTATGGGTAGGATTCCCAATATCACGCATTGCGCTTGGTACTGAATGTTTGACTAGCATTGATCTACTCATGGGGGATTTTAGGTTTTTTTTTTTGGTCTCTGTTCGAGAAAATGCGCAGACCTTCCCCAGTGATTCACGCTCGAACTCACGATTTACGTCTGCTGCTCCGTCCAGCATTCCGATTACGACGATTGGTCATCCCGGTAAGTACTCTTCAACTCTTGGGCTCCATTCACTGATAAATCTAAATAGGTGGTCATCCAGCGTGCATGGATCCTTCGACGACTTTGCTGGCCAGCATGCCACGGGATGTGAGGAGACCGGTGGTGGTGAGACGTCGTCCGCGAACTACTTTTCGGCGCTTGATAGCGCGTTTACCTTTCTTGGAACGGCCGAGACGCCGGCGAGGAGTTTTGTCATTCTTCGAAGTTTCGTCAAGAAAGCCTAGATAATGAGCAGGATACTGGGATATCTCGCGGAAATAGTCAAGCCGTGATGGCTCACATCGTTCCTCAGCGATTTCTTGTAGTACTTTTGTCGACATTCCAGCACGCTTGAGCTCACGGTGAATCGTAGTGTAATGTACAGAAATGAAACGGTTGGTCTTCAGGAGTTTGAGTAGTTCGTCAAGGAAACAGTCCGGGTTGTGCTGGATGAGTAGCATGAGGTGGTTGACGTCGTCATGATGCAGGAGCCTAGTGCGGCCGGTACGATTGGCCTTGCGCACCACATCGCCGGTTGTGCGCCACAAATTAAGAACTCGGAAAAATGTGCATCGAGAAAAGCCAACACAGTGACTTACAAAAAATTTCGTAGATTTTTGACCGTGTGACGCGTGACTATACAAATAGAACGAAATACTACAGTATTCCAAAGAACATGCACACAGACCAGGGAGACTATGACTGGTCTGTGAAAAGAATTCGAGGTAAGTTGTTGAGCATGATCATGGCCAAGAATGGAAGATCACCACTGTCTACATAGTAAATCGTGAAAAGGGCTTAAAAGTTGGACGTGTTCGCGACTTTTGAACCGATTCATTTATTTAATGTTCTGTGTTTCATCTGGTGCTCTAATCTTTCAGTATGTTGTTTCTATAGTATAGAAGGACTCCCCGAAAAATTGGGTGAATTATGGATATGCAAGTGACTATCCTATGAATATTTTTAAGTCCATCGGTGCAGACGTCCGACAAGCCTCGGACTTTCGGCCGGTGCTACGTTGAAGAGCATATTTCATCGAGACACCTCAACACGATCACTCAATTGCAGAGAGAAGAATCCTCAATGCACAGAAGTTGTAATAAATAGTATTCCAGATGAGACTGAGTGTGTGACTGTCTATTTAGACCGAAAATGCCATCAACTTTACCTCTAATGTCGCCGAGCGGTCCCGTCAGCTTGATACGGTCAAGATACGGTGCTCTCAGCTCAATCAACGCACCAAATGAGAGGATTCGTAGTCCCTCAGGCTCGTCTGAGTGCGCCATGAGTCTCGGCGGAGATCACTCGCGGGGAAGAGGCACAGAAACCACGTGAGGCCACGAGGCGAAGGATCAAAGGGCCGCTGAGGCGGATGCCGAGACGGCTATTCTATTCCAAGCTGTGTTGATTGACGTCGATATCAGTGACGGGGTGCGAAACCGGGTACAGTGAGGATACCGTGGAGGGCGCGGAGGTGAATGTACGGTTCTGTACAAACTGAACGAGTAAGCGGGCGGGCACAAATAGAGATAAGGAAGACAAATCGGGACGAGCTTGACCGCTGGAATGCAAACCTTGCATGCGGTCCGTTCACCCTGATCAACTTGGACGCCGTACGCATGGCTTTTACATAACTTCTGGAAGTCCAAAGTTTTCTTCAGCATTGAAAACAGGTAGTGATAGGACATAAGACTTACATGGTAGTGAATACAATGTTTGATGTAACGGCCCGTGCTGCAGAACCCAAGTAAAATAAAGGAAGGCGGTCGTTTATCATAAAGGACTTACGTTACGCGGAAATTCAATGATGCAGATGAAGGCAAGGGCGCATTCGGTGGGAGGCTGCGGGGACATTTCCCAGATTATAGGACGACAAAAAATGAAAATCAACAACAAAAACAACAACAAAAAAAAAAAAAAAAAAAAAATTTCACCCGTGTTTCCTCGAGCCATGCATGTAGCCCTCTAGAGAAACATCTCATGAACAAATTATCAAGCAAAATCATGTCGATCTGACTTGAATTGGTCGAGAAATATTGTGTTGAACACGTCGGCTTTTTTTGGTAGTTTGCGGCTCGCCGGTGCAGAGACAGGCTTGCTCCGAACCTATGGAATGGCTTGTATTTTGACGCACATGACCTGGGACAATAGCAGTCCATTGGAATGGCTTGCATTTTGAAACACGTGACCTGGGGCAATAGAAGTCTATCGGGATGGCTTGTATTTTGACACGCATGACCTGGGATAATAGCAGTCCATTGGAATGGCTTGCATTTTGAAACACGTGACTCAGTGCAATAGAACTCTATTGTATTTTGAAACGCGTGACCTGGGACAATAGAAGTTATGATTCTCCTGGGACAGACGACTACGATACCTCGACATCAATGTCCGAGTTATCGCCCACCTCATCATCGGCAACCCTGGATTTGCCAGAAACGACGTGAGGAACCTGAAGGGGTTGAGTCGCTTTCAAAATGCTTCCCTGGCTAGAAATGTCACCATCAAGTAAGGCCTGTTGCAGCGAATCTATTTCGTGAGATAAGTTGTTGTCCCAAGCCTCCAGCTATGGGCCTTACTGCGTGTCTGGATCCAAAGTAGCGAATACGGTTCCATAGCGCAGGAGTAATCCAAAAGCCGGCCGACATGGCAGGGGTTCGTAACAAGTAATTTATCGTCGTCCAGGAAGCAGAACCCATGATGTTACACAACACCAAACAGTGCGCACGGGCTTGCCCAATTCAGCCTGGATATTTTAACCGTCTTCTCCGCACTCATTGCGCAACATGACAGGGCAAACTAATTCTTCTGGGGTTACTGGGGTTACAACCTATGTTTGACTATTTTATTACTAAGTACTCCTTGCAGGCGCAGCCCAGTGCCTCGGCGACTTTCCCAGATCTCTCTAGGGCCGTGCCTTTCTGGCTATGATGCTTGTGTCTATCGGCTGGGTGCCATGGGACCAATTGCCTAGTTTGCAGTCAAACGGTATTGTTCCCACCGTGGAGTTCAAGCGAGGGACTTGGATATTGCCAGGGCTGAGTGGGAGAAACGAAAGGCGAAGGTTCACACTTATAAAAAGACGGCCACAGCAGCGAGTTAGGTACACTAACTTTGAAAATTTTGTCCAAAATTTCGCCATTTTCAACCCTAGACTAGGGTTACCCCAATTTTTCTGAGACAAAAATTTTGAAGGTAAACCCACCGTATGTTCCTGCTAAATCTCGAAGATCTAAGGATTTTGCTCAAAATTACAATTTGACATGAAGTGATGTCTGCAACCATACATACGGCGCAGGTAGACCAGTGACTGGTCTGTCTATGAAGGCAAGCCTGTCGATAGACAGACCAGTCGATCTGAGTTTGAACTACCAATGCAAAAATCTTACCAAAAAAGGCTATTCCGGACCGCGGTTACCGGGTATTTCGAGTTCAAGGACTTCTCCGACAGTAAGATTCACCTAATAGAGTGATCAGTAGCAAGGAGTCGGGCCCAATTTTCGCTCGGTCGACACGTCGACCAGCTCGCATTAGGACGGACACCTGCACGGAATGAGCTCCAGATTTTTGTCGTGGCTGGTTATATGTTTTCCTCGTTTAAATTGCTCCCTACTATCCCCCCGGAGAGCTCGGACACTTAAGCAGAATTAATGAATATCATCGTTTCCAGGGGGGTTTCGGAGGAATCCGAATAGAGAGATCGACTGCAATCAGAGGGTACATATAAGGTTTGACTCGAACCACCCACTTCCCGTCGAACAACACTGAATGTTTTGTTGGGAATGTTTTGTTGAGTCTTGTGATGTCCGCAACCATACACACGCCGGGCGCTAAGGGCGGCAAGGACCACCACCCTGCGCAGCGCGAGCCGCCGTCACCGGTATATTGGGATCCAATGCAATGACATCACCGGATACGAGCCAAATTTCCGTCTCGGTTGGTATACGAACATTTGAGAATACTGTACAATTCCGCCCAATTCGGCGGTCACGCGTCACGCCCATTTTTTTTCATTGCGGCAATAATTTTTTCTCAATTTATCGGAATTCTTTTGGATTTTAATTGTACTAAAATTTCAGGATCGGTGCCGGGCGCGGATTTGGTTTCCGTCCAATGGTACTAAAGTCAACCTCGGACAATTTCCTACCCCCCTTCTTGACCCTGAAGTGAGAGGCACTATATGCATATCGGTTTCGCCAACAACCACCAAAAAAATTCAAGTCGTCACAATTCATTTGCGGGGGGGGTACAACTGTGCTTTATCAAATACACATGATTGGCAGCAAGGATGCGCGCATGCGCGAGCTGCTGGGCAATTAGAAACTGGGCAGCAACTTCTACCCTTCGCTGGTCGCCGTCCACATGCAGAAGGCACGTGAAAAAATATGTCTCGGGGTCCCGACCGTGTTCAAGCAGGAAGTCGACAGATTCAAGGCGCTCCGTAATTGTTAGGCAGTCGATCCCTATGTACATAATACGTGATTTTCAATCATTCTAAAAAGTTGTGACGACGAACATTGCTCAACCGCCCTCATTTCTTGTATGAAACCAGCGTCAACTTGAACGCCCATACTAGGGTGTGTTGACCCGGGATTGTTCGAATTATCCAATTGTGCTGCGAATTCTTCCACCATGGTTTGGAAAACGCGCCCTAGAGGTCGCTCGGCTAACAGGTCTGAGTTGACCAGAAAACGATATAGAAATTGGAACCGTTGAGAGTTCAACAAGGATTGAAACCCTATGAGTCGCGGTTTAGCATGATGAAACAAAAGGTTTGAGAGGATGGACATTAGGGATCCCCACCGTACCGTATACGGTTACGACCGTAAGAATTACGGGTCATTACGGGTTCTAACCGGCCGTAACCGTAACCGTATTCACTCTCACAAGGGCTTGTACGGTACGGTTACGGTTACGGTACGGTTATTACGGCCGTATACGGTCGTATAAATTGACATAAAATGTAATAATGAACTAGATGTCCATACCTACGCTTTTCAAGCCGCCTTCAGATTCTCGAGGGTTTTGCGCTTGAGTTTTATACGTTGAATCATCGGCCGACATAAAGCGCGCGAAATTGGGAGGCACGTGAGATCCTTGATGCGGCGAAGCTCGATGTTCGACAGTGTTGAACCCAAGTCAGTCTTGAACCCAGATGGTCTAAGCTTCGAGTTGGCTTCGAGAGTTCATCACTTGAGATTTCCGACGAAAGTCTTTGCCAACAATGTAGCAAGTAACGGTACCAGTTGAGGCTGATGCATCTTGACGCGTCGTGGATGCGTGAGTCTCAATCAGAGACGCGTCAGATGCAGCGAGGAGAGCACATGATGGTCCGGCTTGATGCACGCGTCACCGGGGCGGTGCACACGTCAACATGCAACTCGGCCGTGGCGGGCTAATTTACGGTCGTAAAGACCCGTATACGGCCGTATTTATACGGGTCATTACGGTATACGGTACGGTCACAACCGTACCGTAAAAGATCGCTCTGAGAGGTCGTACGGTACGGTACCGTAACCGTATAACCGTAACCGTATTACGGTTTTATACGGTTACGGTGGGGATCCCTAATGGACATTGCGCAACGACGCCCAGATCGTGTTCGAAGGTGGCATCGTGAATTTCGGCGTCGGACATCTAAAGGAACAGTTTGCCAAGCCAGGCAACGAAGGTCATGCATATGGCTTACGACCCCGCCTGTCCATGCAATAACGGAACGGTGAAAGACTGGTGAAAGGAGAAGCGACCCGCGATGATGACGTGGCGATTGCGATTGTCATGTGACTTATTCAAGCCACGTTTTCGTTGAATGATGAATCGTTCGGCAACCCCGCCATTCCAGGGGTGATCGCAAATCGGTCGCAAGACCGAATATGTTTTGTATTCCGGTGCCCGGATACGTAAGGGGGAGCTCGCTAATACAGAGTTTTTTTCCGCATTCCAGCATTTCCGTGATCCGGTAACGAGTCTTTGCAGCCAGGCCCACCCAAAGTTACGGATACCCACCCAGCGCCCCGCGCGCTGGAGAATTTTCGATGAGTCTGCCTTCGCTAAAAGGCGAGGCGGATTTTGGGACGCCTGAGAAAGGCTCGGCGTCCGCTGGGAATGACTACGAAGACGGCGGCTGGACTACCGTCACCCGTAAGATCTCCCGATCTCATCGAGAGCATAGCCGCTCGTCTAGGGGTAGCCGCGACAGCGGCCCTTCTGAGTCTGGCGATTCCGACACTGAGTCCACGATTGCGCAAGCTACGAATGAGCGCTGAGGATGCTCTCAATTTGGCGCGCCGATACGAGGCATACGCCGCGCAGTTGCGCGCAGGAGCAGGGGGAAAGAATGCACCGCTGGCAACAGAGGGGCGCAACAACGTCCGACCAGAAGTTCAGGAGCACAGGGGTGAGACCCCTGTGCCTGAAGGCTTAAACGATAAGCCTAAACCAATTACTTCAACGTCGCGCAGAGCAACGGTTGAAGAGGTTGAAGATGAGGATGACCTCATCAGCTTCAGCCCGAAAATCGGCCCCTCCCGTAACAAGGGGAAGGGTCCAGACCCAGGAAACTGGGGGGACGTCAGTTCCTTGCATGACTTTGACGAACAAGAGCTGAGAGCGCAGAGAGAGAGGCTAGAGAACTATGCTGAGATTAATCGTATTATTAAACATGAGGAGGTTACTCCCAGTAATATATTCTCTCAGTTTTCTAACAGACCTCAGTCGTCGCCTAAAGCGTCGACCCGGAAGCGCTCTCGAAGTCCTAAGTCAAAGAAGGCTAAAGGAACCAAGCCTCAACCTCCCGTGGTTGAGTTTGAAGACGTACCTGAAGTCGAGGTTCATGAAACTGAACCTTTGGAACTTGCTGCACCAGCCGTCGCTCGGGAATCTAACAAGGATCCCGAGCCCAAGTCCGGACTATCCATCGAAGATATGTTGACACTACTGAGCGAAAAGATCAGTCAACTAGATCAACGGCAGAGTGCTGAATCGGCGTCCAATGTGAACAACGCCGACAAGAAAAAGAAGTCTTCAACTATGTTGAAGACCGGCAAGGTTCCCATTCCGAAGCCCCTCCCTAGAGAGAACACTCCAGGGAGATTGGCTGCAGAAAACTTCTTTGAGAGAGCCTTGCGTGGCACTCCCAAGACGTTTTCGAGGGCTGACCCGCCGCCTACCGATCCTTCAGATGGCTCGAGCTCGAGCTCGGACGATAGCTCCAGCAACGCTGGGTCTGAGGGGTCTGGGTCAACGCGGTCTCGGGCAAGCAGCCCGCGGCTCTCGTCCAAGCGGAAGCGGGGCCACACTCGCAAGCAGAAGATGCTCTTGAAGCCCATCCCACCTGCCAGATACAATGGCGAGGCCAACGCGAATGCGATTCAACGCTTTGCGAGAGAGTCCAGGACGTACGTTAAAATGGGGCGAGTGCCCGAGGACGAACACGTATATTTCGTCTCATATTACCTGGATGGGAAGGCGTTAGACTTCTACAATCAGATAGTTGTACCTGACGAAGATAATTGGACTTTGAAACACTTCTTTGTTGAACTGTTTGAGTTCTGTTTCCCAGTCGATTTCAGAAATAACCAGCGAAAGCGACTGAACCGCTGCTTCCAGAACGGCAAAGAAGTCGCAGAACATGTCGCGGAATGGTCCGAAATCTACAACACGATTGGATTAGAAGATAATCAGGAAAATTATTTGGGAGTTTTACCTTCGCAATTCAGACAGAAATGTACAGAAAAGGCTTGGACCCCGAGGTCGCTACTTGGGACGAAATAGTGAAGGCCGCTGAACTGTCGGAAATTCTGTTGAAGATAGATGCCAAGAATTGCCGTGATAAACACCGTGATTCTGGTACGAACGCTGAGAAAAAACCTCAGCAGAGCGAAAGGCCAAATAATCATCGCACAAACACGCCCAATCAGAGCCGAGGCGGCTACCGTGGGCGCGGTCGAGGAAACGGAGGGCGGAGAAATTTCTCCCACCCTCGAGAGGACGTCTTGAGGACCTCGGCAGTGGACTTGCCAGACAGGAAGCCCAAGGACAACATCTCACCGCAAAAGCGGAATGAGATGTTAGCCAAAGGTCTCTGTTTTAATGGCAACGAACCGGGACACTTGGCCCGCAACTGCCCAAAGAATCAGTCAGTATCATCCAAGAAACCAGGCAAGCCCCCGGGTTTTTCCACGCACTCGGTACGATTCGCATCCGGATCCACTTCGCGGGATTGTGTTGAATCAGAGCACAGAGGTGCTGGAAGCGTTTGCGATCCACTTCGACTTAGGCGAAGTCAAGGAGGGCGGGGTACCAGCACCACTAGAAACTTTCGAAATTTCAGATAACTCGGAAGACTGGTTGAACATTGACTCGTCATGTAGTGGAATGGAAACTGATTCCTTTGTCGACATAGAAGAGACACCTGCCCGACCGATTGGCGATTTATATGCGCTATACACGACCTTGATGCTTCAGGCAGCACAGCCCTACCCTGGAGACACAAACTCACCACTGTTGGAAGATAACTTTGCTGAAAAGCGGTTCCTCATGTATTTAATATCTGACGAGGAATATGTTATTACGGATCGTGAGAACGTAGGAATAGACGATCTTACTATCCGTATTGAACTCCTGCACCAGGAGGACTTCCAACCCGCATTATGGTACGCTCAGGCTCGCGCCGAGAGACTGGGGATTGAATGGGATGAGGGATTCATTGAGGAACGCTACCTGGAACCCATTGGAGATGTCAAGGCAGGCGCCGTACAGCTCTTGCTTGAATCTTATGAATGGGACGCCCCGAAACCGCCGGCCGAGTGGTTTGAATTGGACTCGCTCAACTCTATCCCGGGCGACGGGAGATTTGAGGTCCGTACGGTGGGCGATAGCCTCGTAATTTCGGACCGAGTCATGGTGTTATGCTGTTCGATAGAGAGGGAAACGTTGCAAGACACCTCCTTCGATTTATTCAACTGGTACAGGGAAGAGCTGTTGCAAATTGAATACAAAGCATCCATATCAACCAGCGAAAGCTATGCTACGGTTGAATACTCAGGATCTGAACTGGACACTGAATCGATTGGAACTCGCCTCAGTTCTTTATCTGGAACAGACCCATCCATGCCTTCGCTGCGGGAGGTTACCAACTCTTCTGTTGGTTCGTCTGAGGCGTCAGAACATGACCCGATGGACGACGACTTACCTAGTCTGAAGACCTGCAGCGATTCCTCCGACTCGGAATGCGATGGTGTCGCCTACTCTGGCAACGACACGTTTGAGGAGCGGCTTGAGACATGGGCTCGAGCCAGGAGTGAACAGCAGAGGAGGGAGGGTACAAAATGGCAGTACAAATCATGTGATTCAAAATGTCATTCGGTGGCATGGGGCTCAAAATGGCAGTACAAAGCCTGTGATTCAAAATGCCATTCTGTGGCATGGGGTTCAAAATGCGAATTAAATTTTTCAATAGTGAAGCACACCCAAACTGAATTGGCAGAAAACACTCTATTATTGTTGTTCTTCCCCAGCTAACACAAAAGCGAGTGCTGGGATTTGACTTTTCAGAATGATTTCTTTCTGCAACGAGATTGTTGGCACCTACGGGTCTGGAATTCTAATACAACATGGTTTATATGTTAAACTGGCTGTGTGCAAAAGGATTGGGGCTCACTGTATCTATAGCGGCGACAAGATGCCTTCGTCCCATTAGCGGCGACAAGATGCCTTCGTCCCATTACGGGGCTACCGGACGACTGCGCGCGACTGGAGGTGTCTAACGACCTCTGACCACCTTTGACTACCTCTGACTACGGGTGTAGGCATAGGTTGGCCTTGATTAGCTGGGTTCCGAAGATATACACTGCATTTTGATGGCTTCTCGACCCAAGCCTGCGCCGAGGTGCTCGGCACACCTGGACACACTTGAACCTTGGCAGACCCTGCCGAGGTTTGCTCAAGGTATGCAGAGGATCACTTGGGCTCTTGGACTCGACCATGCTAAGTACGCAACTTGTAAGTGATCACAAACACATCTCAAGTTGACATGGGAAGGACATGAATGTGATGTCACACCTTTCTGGTTCGACCTGGAAGGAGGCTTGCATTGATTCTTTTCCTGATATTTTGTTTTGCTGAGCGCCGTCTGAGCATTGACATTCAACTTCGTCTCGGTGAGTGCCTTACCACATTTTATCTCTGATCTCCACCATTGATTGCCCAGCAGTTCCTGACTGTAGAGTCGTTATTTTTTGTGCCTACGAACGACATTCCTAACTTTCTGGTGGGGCGCTTCATCATATCAAAATTAGCTTGATCTTGACCTGTTTTATCTCCTTCACACTTCGACCTCCCCGACGTGTTTGAGGCGAAGAAAATTCCGACGTTCTGGACTTACCGGCAATCAAATTCGTTGTTGATAGTGCGCGTATTCTTTCGATTCTTACAGCCTATGTGAGCGTTCGTTCATCTAATGTTGGCTCATTTTTGAGGGTCGCCACACGCGAGGTGATTATCCGAGTAACTTCATCGGTACTTAATCTGGATGCTAACTTCCAGGCAGGTCGTTGCAACGGAACGTTTCCAATCAAATCCGGTTCTTTACTAGATAGCGTATATTTGTGTATGACAGGTACTCATTTCGCACCGCCCTCTTACCGGCCACTCCATACGATGTAGGGATAGAGAAGCAGGGTTCTTCCTACTTATATCGCGCGGATATCGACCAGCTGTATCTTGCCTCAATAAATGAATGCTTCCACGGCTATTGTGCCCATTATCCGTGTTCGTCAAGAGGTTGGCAATCACACAGTTTGGTGGGTTCCATTTTAACCTCTGAAAATGATTTAATGAGCCACGGAATCAAGACTCTGGAGTCTGCATTTGGGCCGGAGTGAAGCGAAGGCATGTCTTCTCACTTATAGCCTTTATAGAGTAGCCGTACCGTTCCCTTCTACATATCTTCTTTGATGATGATGTCGCGGGGATCCGGATCCCGCCGATGCCACATCAGATAAGATTACAAATGAGTGGGCTGATTGCAGGCCTGGGCTAGCCCTTTCTGCTCGCCCATTGTAGTTCCCACCAAGTTCCCACTTTTTAGTCAGATAATATGTTGTTCAATGTGGAACCACCAGGTCGTTTTCAAAAACCTCGCCAAATGGCCTCGCTCGGACGCCACCCATGGGCCTATTGCTCAAATCATACAAGCAACCCGTTTTCTGGCCTATTTGGATGGACATGACCTCTGAAAATACGGCGAATCCGGTACTCCGCCGAATTTGTACGCATCCGGCCAGACCGCTCCCATCGGATGTCTGAGTCGCGATGGAACGGACCCCACTGGATCCCAGGACTCTTTGGTGCCGTACGGGCGCCGATGGAACGTTCATACCCAGGAGGATTGGCCGACGCGGATTTTCCACTGGCCAACAATTCCGCGACGGTGCTGCATTCCCAGGACCCCGACCCTCGGCCCAGGCGTTGCATGTGGCCAATGGTATCCCCCGGCGTCCCCCTCCTTTGGTTTTGGAGCTTCTCCCGGTCCTCACTCGTCCGTCGTCGACGCCTTGCTGGCACCTTTGCCCGTGATCGGAGAAGTACTCCGATACATCCCGCGCGCGGATCATTGGCAATGGCTTGGCGCTATCTACTCTATATTTATCGGAACTGGCCGTCTGGATCGCTTGGACCGTTAATTTCTTGCTTTGATTCCTCGGAGTCAAGACAGGTGGTGGCTATTGCATGCATCCTGAACAGGGAAAGTCATATGACAGCGTCTGTGGTCTGGTGGATAGCGGGGATTTTTACCTGGGGGGAGAGAACTTCCGCCGTACTCCAATACAATGTGCTGGAGGTCAGGTCCCACGAGGTTCTAACTACACATCCTGCCATACAAGCGGCCGGCCAGTCCCGGATAGCCAGCGTCTTGTATGTTCGACGCCCCTGGAACGGTGTGTGTTCGGTTGATAGCTGATAGCTTCGTAGATTTCTTATGGATAGCCGTCCTACAGTTCAACAAACCGAGGTACGAGGTTGATTTGTTGAAGTGTCCTGTATACGAGAGACTAGCCCTACAGTGTGTATTGCGGTATCATGCAACGAGCTCGGTTTCAATATGGATCGGTTCTTAGTAAGATCAGATCCAGTCTTGAGTTGCTAGAGTTCGCTTGCGATGTCCCATACCTGGCTCTGACCAGGTTCTCTGCACTGGGTAAGGATGTGTTGCATTGATTCGGTAACTCCGCAAGAGTTGCATTTCCCCTAATGCTTGCTCACTCCCGGCGATGTTCTCCCAATAGTGGCCTACTTTATAGGCGTCATGGAGTAGTATCCTGAGGAAGAACCGTATATTCCTCGGGATGTCCTTGTTTCTTAGTGCCTGGGCGGTCTAGGGCATCCTGGTAGGCAGTTGTTGCCATCTTCCTCTGACGAATAATTTTATAGGCTAGCGACTGCGTCATCTTTTCGAGTTTGCTCCCGGGAGGACAAGGTTCGACGGGACCTTGTCGGCTCCGTTGTTTATGGCCGAGCCATGGGTGTACTGCTCCTTCGCGCACACTCATTTATACCGTACTACCCCCCTTGCTACAGTAGGTACTGCTGCATAGCCAACCTTAGGCCACTTACAGTGTAACATAGAAATCATCATCATCATCATCATCATGGGTGTACACTTCGATGGGCTGTTCGTCCGGTTCTGGTTCGGTGTCGGGGGGGTCCGGTGAGCATTGTGTGGGGAAAGCGAGATTTCGAGCGCCGGCATCGCCTCGAGAACTGCGCTGCAACAGTATGGGCTTAAGAATGGCCCGGTGAACAGCAAGGCAGTGAAGCACTGGGCTCAAAATGGCAGCACGGAGCATGTGATTCAAAATGCCATTCGGTGGCATGGGGTTCAAAATGCGAATTAAACCGTTCAATAGTGAAGCACTGGGCTCAAAATGGCAGCACGGAGCATGTGATTCAAAATGCCATTCGGTGGCATGGGGTTCAAAATGCGAATTAAACCGTTCAATAGTGAAGCACTGGGCTCAAAATGGCAGCACGGAGCATGTGATTCAAAATGCCATTCGGTGGCATGGGGTTCAAAATGCGAATTAAACCGTTCAATAGTGAAGCACTAGGCTCAAAATAGCAGTACGAAGCATGTGACTCAAAATGCCATTCAAACCTTAAATATGCTAACTGCTCCCTTATCCCTCTTTCCGCGAGTCAGACCTCAGCCGTTCACCCTATCGTGTGCCCGACTGAGGTCCGTCCATTTCTCTTACTATTTATTATTCATACTTATCGTGTCGTAGTATTATTGCTTTTAGGTATATAATACAGCCGTTCATCCTATTGTGTGCCCGACTGAGTATTATTGCTTTTAGGTGATACGACTTCAAGGCATGGAAACTTCAGTGGTTTGGAATACTTTAGTGTACAGTTGGACTTTCTATCGACTCATTCTTTCTTTAAGTCCCAACCTTCCTCACATTCCCTCCTCTGACTCGAGATCCGACTCAAGATCTGAATTCTCTGTTCCTTCCGTGGCTTCTGCAATTCCTGCTTGTAGATGTCTATTGCTGCCTTCTTGGCCTCGTCTTTCGATGCTCTGACGTCCTTCTTGAGGTTCGAGCGCGCGACGCCTGGCATGGTGGTGGTAGCGGGGACTGGTTTCCTTCGATTTCGTCTCTTTCTCGCTTCTCTTATATTTTTTGGGGGGTTTCCTGACTCGGTGCTTCTACTCTAGGTACCTCGGATGTGCCCGTACATCCTCCAATACTCTGGAATTTGCTTACACCTTCTCCTGCCTCGATGCGGTCCCGGCGATCGCCTCCCCTGCGGGACAGTTATACGTCTATTGCGTTGGATCGCACTAATATCTTGTTTCGGCCTCAAAAAATCGGCGGCGCGTGAATTTGGGTCAACCATGTCGAAGTGGTGGATCGCTACTTACATCCACCATGCTGCATTCCATGGTATTGTGGGCATTATGCGTTTCTGACTTTTACTCGTCTTCTGACGTCGAAGTAGGGTCACATCATTCTCTCTCACAGTGCGCAATACTTGAAGCAAATTACCCCATTTCGTACAGCCTTGCAGGCGGAGATCTTACCGACCTTGCTTCTGCCGACGAACATGGAACCTGAATACGCACTATACGCCTGCAAGACCCGTCTCAATGTCAAGAACCGCAGGCCAAACGACATTCTCCCTGGCAAGTCTTGTCATTTATTTAGAGCAGTCCCCGTACTCATTCACACTTAGATTTGTCCTCGGAATTAATAAGACTGCCTTCTGTTCAGATTTTTCACACCTAGTCCTCGTATATACGACTTCTCCTGCTTTTACTAGCATTATGTAAATGTTACCGTAACTTCATTTGTCACAACCTGACGATAAGTTCCCAATTTCTTTTCTTTTCTTTGTGCGTAGGAAACACTAGCCCTGAATCGAGTCGACCTGGCTGCTAACATTCTACCAAAAATTCCTATTGACGTTGACATTGTCTCATCATTACCCACGCCTTTTTCAGGCTCGACGCCGGGTATGTGGGTGTCCAAATTGATGAAATTTTAATAAATTCAAGAATAAAATGTTTGGGTGTTTCCTGAAAAATGGAGTTCGTGGAATCATGTTTTACACAGAAATGGTGTACAGGGTCTGAAAGTGCTCGAAAAATGTACCTTATTCATGCCTTGGTTGAATCAAATCCCTAGGTTTTTCAGCTCACAGCGGAGCGTCCAAGTTGTCCATTTTTGGCATTTTTACATCAAAAATGCCTGACTCGGACTTGCATCAGGCATTGCGAGCTTAAAATACGCAATCTAGATAAACCAAAGGGTGAATAGGGCAGACGATAATAGGCGAGGAGGCCTGATGAAAATCCTGACATTTTGGCCGTCAGGCCTGGTCAAAATCACGTCTCCGGCGGCCAAAAGCCTGTTCAGAATCAAAACTCGCGCCAGTGGTTTTTTTTCAGAATGCCCTATCTGAGGCGAAAAAAAGGGGCCTGATGCGAATTCCTGACCTTTTTGGCCGATTTTTGCCCTTGGGCCTGCCTGTTGTAATCCTGACAAAATCGCCGGGATTGGTCCTGACATTTTGGCTCAAAAAAATCAGGCCTCAAGGGGTATTATCATCGGTCCTGGATGAATAAGGTCCTTTTTCTGAGTACTCTCAAGCTGCATACACTATTCCCGCATACAAGCTGATTCCACGGACTCAAGCCGGGCCCTCGCGAGCGTTATAGGGCAATCCCTACGCTATGATGCTTTCTCCCAGCCCATTTGCGCCAGTTGCTCCCAATTTTCCACCCCAACCACCGGATTCCAGCCCGGCTGGTCCAAATCCACCGCAGTATGATGCCTCAGCATCTAGTCGACCCCCGCCTGCACGTTGATTTACACAAAATTTAGATATGTCGTCGTCGTCGCCGTCGCCGACGACGACGACCTTAATTTCACTCAAAAAAACAAGTAGGGCTCGTTCAATAGAGAATTGAAAACTATTCATGTTACATGTACAATGTTCCGGATCATTTTTTCGCCATTTTGAAGAATTTTGTTCAAGTCCGGACCTCTGAAATGGCGGGCGATCCAAAACCTCGCTTAAAGTGTGCCGAGAGGGCCCAGCCGGTATCCAGCCTTGTCCGAGCGTTAGCGAGTGATGCGATTTGTTTATTTTGCTGGATACCGGATGGGGACGAGCCTACCCTGTTGAATGGCTCTTTCTCTTTCCAGCTGGAAACACACTGTGTCTGATGTCCAGTCATCCATGATCTCGGAAATGGTGTCTGTGGATATCACTAAAAAAGAATGGTTGGGGTAAACTACACAGATTTCATCCAAATTCTGGAGAACTAGAATATATTTGAATATATTCATATCATATCCGTATTCAACAGTCTCAATATGATATGATATGCTAAGAATATGATATGGGGCCTCCATGGTGAATATGATACAGATATGAAGAGACAATATCCTCGCAGAAGGCCTGAAGAACATCTCCACACCATGGTACGGGACCCTCTCCTTACCTCCAGGCTGCTCTTTGGGCCCTGCACGCTGCGCTTGACTCGCATCTGGGGCACGGACGTGCTGTTGCTGAGCAGGTGCTAACATGCGCGTTTCTTAGGGCGAGATCTCCCTGCTATTGCATTTTCGTCATCTGTGTTGAGGCATGAGCACGTAGAATGGGCATAGGCGCGACAAAGTACGTTTGTGGCTTGTTCGTCCATCGGGTGAGCCTCCGGCTGACTTCTGTATTCCAAGCATCACGCGATGTGACTTTTCGCTTCGTCGCATTCTACAGCACCGGTTCTACCTCGAAATTGCGCACCTTCTGTCACCGCTCGGAGAGGCTGCGCCAATTTCCCGCCCTCATCTCTGTGCTATAGCGCCGTTTATGTTTTTTGCTCTATGCTGTGTCCCTTTGCTTTGCCTTGTTTCTCTTCCGCGCGTTCCATTCTTCCTTATTCTTCGAGTGATCTTTTCTTCCTCCCATGCCCTCTGCCTCTCTCTTCTTATTTACATGTATGCTTACCTCACCTTTTTCATTCCCTTTCTGACCTCATCTCTTGTCCTTCGTGCTAACGCATGCCGCAGCGGAGCCTGGACAGCTTAACCCCAGGTATTACAGCTCTGTGTATGTCGTTCCCCTTCTCTTCGCTTGCATTGGTTGATTGGATTTCAATATTTTATACATGCGCGCCTCCAAGCGCGACTACGAGCTTATTGATCTCGCCAAGGCCGTCGGCGCGACACGAAGCTTTACCTCCCCACGCGGTTGAGCAAGTGACGGCGATTGTGAGCTCCAAGTATGTCATCCTCCTTGTGCTTTCCTTTTCTCGCTGCCTGCTATCTCTGCTTCTTTTAAACCGTTTTTTTTCGTACACTCTCCTTCATGCCGTGGTCTGCACGTTCGTTTTGCTGATGCAGGACTCCTGTGAATTGCGAAAATACCTCCATGTGATCTACCTTTGGTTCAGTCTGCATCCCTCCCTCGCTCGCATTTATATCATCTGTAAATGTCGGCTAGCCACTTGAGAAAGTGTACATGTGGTAGGCTTAGTTTGGCTTATCGAACATTCCCGGAACATTCTTATTTATTTTTTAGCTTCTGCAGACCGGAAATCAGGCGCTAAGATGGATATTCTTTTTGTACGTCCTCGTTTTATGGTTGACCATTATCGCCGTTCGTTTGACCGGCTAGTGAAGCACAGTGCGCACAAGCCCCCACCAACGTCTCCATTTCTCCATTTCCCTGGGCATACGGCCGCTTCCTCAACTCCAAGCTCAGTGATCCTTGCAGTATAGACTCGGATACGTCCTAGGCTGACGGTCATGCCAGTTCAGTGTATTTTCGAACTGAACATAACTGTTGCTGTATGTGTGGTCTGTTTCATTGGAATTCCAATTGACCAGAGTGATATGGCCTCCAGACGCTGTACTATTCCGCACATCAAGGCTGGATTTGCACACCAACTCTGGATTTTCGATTTTCCTCTTCCCTCTCGTCCTCTCTACCCTCGGGATTTTCCGGCATTGAAATAGCTACCATGTAAAATTTCTAAGAGATTCGATGGGAGGAAGACATTGAGAAAGAGTTACCGAACCATCAGAGTTAGTGATCCCAAAAAACTGGTCGGTTTTCTGGCCTTCCCGTGCACCAAAAATATCCAGGAAAAATTGAGGTGTCGCATGTAGAATGTGCCCCTATTTCAGCCCCATTTTCGCCCACTTCGCTCATACAATTACAAACCCAAGGTATGCTTGTCTGCTTCAATACGATCGAGGTAATTGATTGACATTCCATTATTCTCGCTGCAAGCCAGATTTGGCTTATGTCGGAGTCTAATTGCACATCAACTCTGAGAAAATCCAGAGTTTTGCGAGATCCCAGGTGCACCAACAGCGAGTGTGCTTGTTTTATGAGTATTTCTCGTACGCTGCGTCCATCAATTTTGATGTCAGGGATGCACAGTACTCCCACACCTTCACGCGATTTTATTACAAGGCCTTCCCGTTCTTGGAAATCCTTGTACTCGTGAGGTGTTGTAAGTATGTTCCCGAAGAAATCGTCTTCATGGTAACGGTGCTTGAGTGAGCCCGGGAGCGGTACACCTATGTCGCCAGCCATAAAGACGCCTGGAATTCTTGGCAGATCAAAATGCACAGCCTCCGGCTGCTTTCAGTTCTCGGGCCCTAACTCTGGTGATTTCTCTGGTTCTGTTGGCAATGGTTCCTGGGGCTTCTTCCCCACCGTCTTGTGCACTTTCTTGGGCTTCAGCGGCTCCCGTGGACTGTTGTCCTTTGGTAAGTTTTTGGCCTTCTCCGCAAGACGGGTTGATTGGCGTAATGCGCCCTGAGTCGCTAGTACCATCAAACTTTGCATTCAATTGATTCTTGTGCCCTCAAGTGATACGTGAAGCAACCCCGTACTAACAAAGAGTCGTCGACACGCGTATTATTTTCGCCTAAATCCGCAATCTTTCATTAGCCAGCAGATGAGTGGAAAGAAAAATTGAGGCAGGGGCAGTGATCACATACGACTCAATATTTCCGAACAATTTTCACCGCCGAACTGCGGAATCCCAATTTGCCCTGCTAGGGGGGGAGGCCACATCGCAAAGGACGATAGTGAGAGAAGGTGTACCTGTTTGGGGTCAGTACAATTCTCGCACGGGAAAAATGCAAGTGAACGCACCGCTGAAATCCACCTTGTTCCGTACACCTCATCCAAAACGGTCTTCCGGGACCGGCCAGTAACTGCCGCCCGTCACCTTGTACCATGCAGAAAGTCTAGTTCGTCGAAGGAATCGTCTTCAGTCGGGGAAGAAATATTGGACACGGCGTGCTGTTCGCCGAGATCGTCGAAGCAGTCAGGTTCAGCCGGCACAAAAATATTCGGCAGGATACCTCAAGCATATTCAAATCGCCCCAGGAAATTCAAACAATTCGGCAGGTGGCTTATTTTTGCGCACAAATGCATTTTCTGAGCGCGCTGTGGTCATGTACACATGGGCTAATGCACCTTAGAATGTTCATACAGCGCCAATTAACACCCACGCCAAGTTTCATAATATTCCGTGGCCTGGTTGCTTCGTAATGACGATTTTTCTATGTTGGCTGATATTTGGTCCCGTCTGTTATATGGAGCAGAGCTTTGTCGGAGGTCTTGAACTCATATGGGTGCAATCTCAAGCCTCAATTAGGCTGTGAGGTACAGTTTTGTGACCATTTTTGGCACTGGGGCATGCCAAGATGGGAATTGAGGCACCAGTGTACAGACACTCTACCAATGGGACTGATACCAATGGGGAAGGCTTGCCAAACAGCCAACGGGCATCGGATTTCTAAAAAACATCAAAAATGTGCCGATGTGGCTATGACACTGCAAGACAACCGTGTGGAGGCTTGGCACTGAGAACATTGAAAAAGCGTACATTTGCACACTAAACTCATCCCAGTGAACCCTCCAAGAGCCCTTTCAGCGGGATATGGATCTCCGGCTTCATGCAAATGGAGCGCTTGTTGAATCAGTGCTTCCAGATTGGGAGTTGAATGCCATCGCCATGAACCCAAGAGTTCTGAGATGAAGTAAAACTCTAGTCTACGATCACAGGTCTTCCGAATTACCCAATTATTTCTCGTGGAATCAACAGTCGAAAGTTGGTGTCATGATCACCAATTTACCCAAGCGAGGAAATAAACATTGACGATTGAGGCCTTGGCTACTGGGTGAACCAACTCACTTGTTGAAAATCTATCTGAATCGAATGGACTTCCGGTTAATTATTGCAATTTTCAAAACTAATGCCTCCCCTTTTTTTTTTTTTTTTTTTTTTTTTTTGAGACCGAGAGGTTCAGGGTTCGAGCCGCAATGCCGCCAACATTTCCCAATTAGACAAGACTAAACAACGTGTTCGTGTCTGCGATTCTCGGCATTTCTTGACCTCTCACCATCCTGACGACCTATTTCAACCTGTGTTAGCTCAGGAAAGCTTAATCCAGTCAAGTGCTGCCATTTCCCTCCAAACACCAGCCCAAAAATGGTAAAATGGCAGCGGTAAGTAGCGTATTTGGACGGCCAGGGTGGTGGAGAACATTCGGATTTGTTCTCTGACCCATTTAACAGTGGCAGAACATATGTTTGAGGCTTCCCAAAACTCTTTCATAAGTGAGGCTAGAATTTTTTTTCGGCCCATCTGGGACCCCCCCTCCCCCCCCACCCTATATCTGAAATTTTAATCCCAGTTGCCCCTACCGCATAATACGCGGCAGAATTATGCATCATAACCATTCGACAATGATTGCTATGGATAAGGGTGTCTTGGCCAGTGTGTAGAGGCGCCGGGAGAGGGCTTCGGGGCAACACGTGAGCCGATTAGATTAGATATGCCTTTTAAGGTAATGTCAGAGTGGGGGAGGCGTGCGTCAGCCCTTATCTGCTGCTCTCAGAGTCTCATGAACGAGGCTGGCCTTCCCATTGAATTGGAGCGCCAAATCTTCGAGGTCGCCGCTCTAGAGTATCCGCAGGTCATTCCATCCTTGCTCCAGGTTGCATACAGGGCTCGCAAATGGTGTGCTCTCATTCCCCCGGTTGCCCACGAAGACATGTGAATAGATTTCGACATCTTTGTACAAAGCATTGTGAGTTCGTGCTCTAGGATACCTTCCAGCCTTCAATATCTGTCACTATTTCAATCAATTCGGCACCGATCCGGAAATTTTAGTACAATTACTACATCTATCGACTGGGCTCAATAGAAGTAGTGCAACGCAGGTACAACGGACGAAAGAAATGAAAAAAAAAAAAAGATTTTGTGACATTTTGTGACACTGCCAAACTGCCAAAATCGATTCCAATTGTGGTTCCACCTTCGGGAGGTTCATATCTTCCGCATTTCATGTCCAGAAAACTCAGAAATATTTGAGGCTATAGAAAAGACCTCAATATACCTAGGTACTGCTGCCGAGAGGAAGAGAGTAAGACTGTATAAAGTTATTGCATTCGATCACTGGCGTGGACACATGGGGGGCTAAAATAGTATGTTGGAGACAGCTGGATGAGGAGTGATTACAGCTGTTTGCAAAATTGTCCTAAAAGTGAATTAAGGATTCGGCCGGGGAGATAGGGCGAGATTGATTACCAGGCGCAAGCCACCGGTCTTTTCGACTGCAAAAATGGAGCAGCGATAACTCGCCGTCATGTAACTCTTTTCATCTTCGTATTTCCATTTGCTCATCTACATCAGCCCGAATACCAGTTCGCGCTCCGCCCCGTGGTCAACAGCACCTCGGCTCCAGTCCCCATCGACCCTGCCCTTGTCCCTTTGCCCGGTGGTGCTGACGCTGACCTCAGGCATGGTCCCACCATTGCTAACGCCATCGGCCTCAAACCTGCCGAGAAGGTCGCCGGCAGTCGGCCCAAGGGCAAGGGAAAGGAGCGCGCGGATCCGAAGGGGAAGAAGAGGCAGCGCGCTTCGACTGGGTCTGACAACGACACCGAGCCAGTCGCAAAACGGGGGCGTCCCCAGGGATCGGCCAACTACAGCAAGGATAACCTCGGCAAGATGTTCGACATCATCGAGGACGTTCTCCCCGTCGGTCAGAAGGGCTGGAAAGAGGTGGAGCGCAGGTATAATAAAGCTGGAAGTTTGGGACCCTTCGCAGTATCGTGAGGTATCTCATAATCCGGATCATAGACGTAGTCTCTCCTAGACAGACGATACAACACTTACCAACTCGTACCTCGTTGTGTTGAAGTCTGTTTGTAAGCGCCGGGGTCCGATCGGGGTAAAAGCTTGTTATGTAAGTTGCGGAGTTTGAATCTGGGCTCTTTTCTCGTCGTTTTAGCTACGGCCAGAGGAGGAGAGGCGCAGGTGAAGGTAGCTCGAGGGAACTGTGAGACCACGCTCGTACTGCGCCCCGAGAGGGAGGTAAGGTGCGAAAAGCAAGTCGCCGCCGCTGCTTCGATCCAAATCGCATGGCGTGATGACTGAGGCACGGAAATTTGTGGTAGCGGGATGACGGCGGCGCCGCACGATGAAGGCTGCGGTGCGCTTCTTGGGCTCCGTCAGCAGAGCCGCACGTGCGAGGCCGACTGTGTAGACTTCTTGCGCTGCAGCGATGGAGACGAGGTGCGCAAGGAGAGCGCCAGTGGCGGGGCAGGCGAGTCGAAATCGAGCGCAGCTGGGACGAGTGCACGAACCTCTATGAGTGAGAAGGGCGGGAGGCAGGAGGGCAAGGGCGGGGGGCACGCCGACGAGCACGACGAGCGGCCCGCGGGTTCATTTTGGTGGTCAAGTCCCAGAGGGAAGAGAAAAGAACACTCACCGAATGAAATCGCCGGCTGCCGTCAACTTACACGGCTATCCCGGAAGTCTTCGGAATTCGATGAGTTTGATGACCGTCGGATTCCAGTGGGCCGCTAGCGGTTACCAATGATTTGGCGAATCGTCGGATTCCAATGGGCAAGTTCCTTTGGATTCCGATGGGCTTTTGATGATCATTTCGGCTGTTTGTCGCGCTAAAAGAAAAGGAATCAGAACAAAATGAAATGCGAGCTGCGAGACTCGAACTGGAAATCGCGTGACAATGAAAAACAGAGAGCAAGGACTGAATACCAACTGAGCCATCATACCGACAGAGAATCATAAAATGATTTGAATATCACGTATGGCTCGCTCTCACCCACCTAAACATCCGCTGCCCACGTCATTATCCATCACCTACTTCATGAGCAAACCGTAGATGAGGGTCACTTGCTTGGCATCTGGGATGGCCAGCCATTAAGAGAAGCTTTATTCACCCAGACCGCTACTCAAATACCTTCACTATTAATATCTTCAAGTCGGCAGAAATGGCATACAGGCGGACTTCATCCGGGAATGAGATCTGCGCTCGCGAGGGACATGCGCGGCAGGCAGATGGCTGGCAAACGGCGAATGCCGTGGAAGACTTGTGTGGTGAGGTGATGGAGTCACATGCCATGCCTACTGAATTCCAAGAGGTGTGTGTAAGTCCGGTGCGTAGATCACCGGAATTTGATGAGCAAAGCGAAAGAATTCCAGTAATCCGACTATTCAAATGACGGCAGTAATATTTTCTTTAAACACCAAAGGAAATATCATTGGATTCAATGAGCATCATTTCCTACCAAATTCCGAAGAATCCCGGGTTTGCCGTGTAAGAGCGACCCGAAAGAAAAAGAGTGACACGTCTTTGCGAGTGTGACACGTCTTTGCGAGTGTGACTACGTCCCGATGTCGCCCGAGTGCTTGATGTTCCCACGGCTCGAACCAGAGAGTTCAGCACGTACATCATGTAGGCTGAGCCAGGATGTCAAAAAAATTCGCGCACCCCTCCAGTTGTTGTGGGGTCATTCCATTATAGAGACACCGGGCATTATTCATTGTCCAAAGTGTCAGTAATTTGAGTGCCTGTTGGTCGGAATCCAATCCGCTTGCGAGGTTTATCCAATTAGCGTTGACGTGGAGTGGCTGGCTTGGCCGCTCCATATCTTCAAATTCCACAATCTTTTTCGACGTTCTTTCTCATCAGAAATCCCAACAAGCAGAACACTGGCGAGGCAACGGGGGAGCGGGTAATCGCTTAGCTCAAATGGTGACGACTCGTGGTAGGAAATATTCAATAAATGCGCACAGGTAAGAACTCAATAATGTCAATGAAATGGAGGCCGTTCTCGTCGAGTTATTCCAAGCGGGTTTGTCACAGGACAGGCTTACGCGATTCTGGCACAGGACTCGACGCTGCTGTCCTTCAATCGAGACTTGTTACTTCCCTCAACCAGGGATTTCCTGCGTTCAACAGAAAGTTGTCTCAGGTGTGGTGCAAAGTGTCGATAATGAACAAGAAAAATTCTCAAGTACTGTGATGTGAGAAATTGAATTGGATTCAAAGCAATAACGAAGTGGGACTACAGGAAATAAACATAGGCTTCCCCACTGCACCCGGCATGAAGATGGACGGGGCGGGGGAAATGGTTTTGTGAATTAGCAGAGGGCAAGGGAGTAGTATATTTCATCCTCAACCTCATCCGAGTCTGTATCTGGGCCAATCATGGAGTGTTGCTCAGTGAGCTGTCCCAATCATCAGCAAAGCATGTAATAAGATTGTGGAGCGCAGACTTACCTCGTGTGCGGATCTTTTTATGGCTTCAATATCTACAAGTGGATATCGCATCGCGATGGCGACGTCTTGACTCTCCAGATCGAAACCTTTTGCAGCATGGAATTCACGGAAGAGGTTAGTCTCCTCCTCCCGCAAGTGAAAGCCATAAAGCTTTATCGTAAACTTGGGGGTAGGTAAGCCGATATCCTCGGCAATTTCGTGGGTCAACTGGTCGAGTCCCGCTGGATCAAAGGCCCAGTAGTACTTTTCAGCATCCGGAGGATTTATAATGGTGAGTTGACCATCAAGGATCTCGACCTGTGGGGGAAACAGGAAGAGATAAACCTTGCTTGAGGGTGCATCTGTCATGAATGTTCCCCGCAAAGTGAAGCCATCTAGTTGATGGTCCAAAATAAACAAAATGAAGGCCGGTGATAAAATGCAATGGCACATCGGCGACTGGGGCGGAAGCAGGCATTGAGCCAATCATCTGCGGGGTATTTTCTGAGACCCACCAATGGCACCTTGCAGGTGCTTATGAACATAGGCCTGTTGAGACAACCACCATTTTGTGACATTGTTTGCTGCATGATATTCTTCTATTCCGCCGTATGCCACCAAATGATGTGAGTCTAGATTGAGATTGTCCTGATATTCAACCCTAGCAATTACTTCCATAAGTATGATGGTCCAAAGCAACTCTGAAACCCACCGTGTCCATCCAGTTGGCATGCCCTCAGTTTTGCAATCGGTAGCCCATCCACGGCCCCATATAAATCTCATTGGGTGTGACATGGTTTGGAAAGGGATTTGCCAGGAGTTGGTCTGACTTGAAGTCAGCCCAGGAACCAGAGATCCAAATTGAGGGGAGAGTGATGAGCTCTGTGGATGAAGGAAGATCATAACCAAAGCACCGTTGGGCGGAGAATGCGACCATGACATAAAACTCATCAAATTTGAGCGCATGTAACAGTTTGGCGTGCAACTCATCCTCCGTGAGTTTGAATGATGGCAATTCAGCCGGAGTATAATACCATCCCAGGTCAAACCGGACATCCGAGCACAGTCTGACCCCATCTCCAATATCCAAACATAATTTTCCAGTGGACAGTCGGATCCACGCTGTACCTGGAAGGTCATCAACACTGTTTCCGGTGGTTTCCTCCCAATACAAGTTTGCGGCCTTCACAATGATCAGCTTGGCCGTGAGCATTCGAAATGAGACTCACCTCGAAGTGCCACCGCTGTAGATAAATTGAAAATAAATCTAAGGTTTAGGAGCACTCGAAAGAACGGACCATTTTAAACCTAACATAGCTTGAGGCCAAGATGGAATGGGCATGCATTTTCCGGATTTGAGAAATTGTCACCATGTCTGGCTGACAAATGAGGAATGAAATATCTTGTGTACAGAAAACCGCTCACCGTCATGGTAAATCAATGCATTTAGCCCAGCCGAACAAGTAAACCCAAATAACTGTGCCAAGAGAGGATGACTGCGCTTCAAAGGTTAGATTCATAGGCTGGAAGGCGGAACCGCGTACCGATATCGTTGGACTTCTAGGACCTGAGCCTTTCTCTACAAAAATAAGATGAGACAACTGTCATATGAATTGAGGTAATGCTCTGCCTGTTCAAATTGGTATCATCATAAACGACCACCATCATTGGGTCCTGGCTGCCGAACATTCGTGCGCGATAAACCCTTTGTGTTGTAACGACAACCTTAACGTGCCGAGTTACAACTCCTGTCGTTCTACGATGACTAGGAAGGTAATCGACCACGTTCTGTCTGTCGATCTCGTCATAAAGAATTAAATCGCCCAAATTCACAGAGCGGAAATCTACCAGACAGTTCATGAATGGCAATTAAAGGCACCAGTAAGAAGGGATCGTAGTTATCTCACCGCTTCTGGGTTGCCCTATCGTAGTGCTGGCTCTGGATCGAGGTGTCAGCGGAGACGATGAGGTGATGGGAAGAGACCAAGCCTTAAACGTACAGATTGTTCGTAAGGGTGAAGGATTCAGCGGTGATATCATAGCGCAGAGATGTCCTAGGACCCTCTCCCTCTCCCCCTCCACCACCGCTTACCCCGCCCGCTCCACCATTGCCTCCGGTACCTCCTGGGAAAAAATAAACTGTGTGGTCGGGATTATAGCCGAACTCGCTTGCACCATGGATACTGATAGTCTGAGATTCAACCGCCAGTCGAGACATGACCAGTATGGATGGGCAGAGAGCACCAGAAGAACGTAGGGGGAGGACAAGGTGGTTAAAGTGAAAGGCGTGGACACAGCGTGGACCTGGCGTGGCCACAGCTTCAATTGCCGTAAATATTACGGCCATTCGAACCGTCGATCCATTTAGAATTAGCCCTCAGTTAAAAAGCTTTCAAGGCACTGACAAGGACAGGATTTTCGCTCACCGAGAAGGCCGAATTGCTCAGGTCCAAACACATTCGAACCCAGAACCGAACGGAACCATGGCCAGGTCGTCTGTTGAGAACTTTTTTTGACAAGTCAAAATCAAGGACGAGCACATTTCATTAAGGTGTTCAGGCAAGTTCTCGTTTAGCTGCCAAATGGGCCTGGATTAAATTGAACTGCTAGCTAGACAGCAGAGATTACATAGAAGGATGAATGCACGCACCAAACGAGGCTCAGCGGGTGAAAAAAGCACCGGTCGTGTGTCGCACACTCCCCAAACGGGATAACCCGTCGTGTATCGTTCGTCGGGGGAACTGGGTTCGACTCCCGGCTGATGCACATTGTAATGTAGATTGTCATTTCTTCTTGTTGTTTTCCCAAAGAATCTCATTGCGGAAAAAGAGGTATTTTTCATCTATTCACGCTGAACCGAATTTACCAGGGCCATAGTTGGACTTGTACTGCGATTCTTGCTCGCACAAAAACAACTTGAAAACAGTCGAAAGAACTCAAATCGAAAACAACTTTCCCACCTGACGATGATTACAGCAGGTAGAGATGCGCCGGTTGTGTATAAAACACTCCCTCCATGAATGACCCAATCACGTATTAGCTTGGGGGGACGGGGTTCGATTCCTCGCCGGTGCACATAGATCAAACCCTGGCCTCTTTTTTTTTTTTGTTTCTTTTGCTTCCTAAAATCTCTGAGAGCGGAACAAGTCCATCTTCTATTCAGTCGCGCCGAATTTTATAGGTGAACGTTGACCATAGGCGGAATTCATCCGCAGCTGATGGCGGGTTGGGTGGGAGGGCGGAAATTTAGTTTCCTTCAAAAAGAGTGGGAGAGAACCAGCACTAAATTCGGACGATCCATTCCGTTCTCATATCTGATTCCAAACATCCTCTCCCCGCGAATTAATCAACCACATGCGATATCGCAAAACACATTTAAAATTGATCGTTTACTGAATCTACGCTAGAATTACAATTAAAAGGGTGAAGTATGCAGTTATTAAGTATCCACGAGGCAGCATAGGTAAGAATAATAGTACAAGCAAAAAAGAGCAAGAGACCGTTGAGCTACGAAGTAAAGGAATGGCAATGGAAATTGGAATGTACAAGAAAGAGTGAGCGAGGGGCGAGTGGGGTATGTACAAGAAGTACAAGATAGTTCATTGAGGGGTTCAGAGTTTAGCAGCAGCGGAATTAGCAATGGAAGAGGAAGGGATGGTAAGCGATGAATGCAACGATTGAGCGATAGTAAAATCAGGCGAAGTGTAGAAGGACCAGAGCCATACTTAGACACAATACGCCGCCGGTGCGGTATATTCCCCTGGAACTGTCTCCCATCCCGGAGCTTTTCACTCAGTATATCGATTTCCCGTGGCACCAACTCACGCGGTACTCGGGGACCGCTTCATATGGTTCCCTGAGCGTGTTCGCACACGCCCCAACATCGTAATTGCGACCTACACTACCGGTCAGATCCTCATTTGGGGAGCAGCTTGATTCACCGGACTCCCGCATCCCGAGGCTACGGTACGGAGCACTCGGGTTCGACTCGAGCTCGGATTTCCTCGACGATCTCGAATTGCCGGCTTTGGAGCGCCTCGCGCTCAGCTGCGACAGCACCGGCCCTGTAGCTAGCCTTCTTTATCGCTCCGCTCCTCCGCTCGAGTCGCTAGAATTCCGGTTCCACGAGCCCCACCGCAGTACTAGCCGCCTCGTGGACGTTCTAAACGCCGCACCTGCGCTCACTCGCCTCGTTATCTGGAATGGTGCGCGCGATGGCATGTGTGCGCCGACGCGTCCGAGGTGTTCCGCTCACTTATACACTCACCGGGCTTGCCCGTCCCCTCTCTCCTCCCGAGGCTGAAGTATCTGGAGGTATCGGGTTTCAAGCTCGGCGTCTCCATCGTCCACATGGTCGGGTCGCGGTGTGTGCGCGGCCGTGCCGTGTCGGGGATCCAGGTACCCGAGTCGGACGTCGATCCTCTCGAGTCCCTCAGTGTGATGGAGCTGCCTGTCAACACCGATCCTGCTCTTCTCTTTCGTCTCCGCGAAATTGAAATGCGGTGTGGGATGAAATTGACAATTCGACTGCAGAACTCGGACGCGCAGACCCGCCCTTTCATTCGGATATTCAACGCTTAACGCGTGGAGCGCTAAATACTTTTCTCCCTTCGCTGTCTGTTGTCGATGGCTTTAGATTTACTTGTAGTTTCTAGTTTTGAATGTTGGAATACAGAGCCAGAAAGTCCAATTTAGCAGGGAACCCGTTGCAAACGCGTAGGGAATTACAACAGTATCTACAAGCTTTTATATGACTATAGAACTAAAATTAATCAGGTACGGTGGGCTAGTCCCCAGATCCGCTGTCGAGTGATGTTTCTCAGGCATCCAAACGTGTTGCGAACCAGAGGAGTTTCTCGGACGGCGTCCTCGATTCACTTTGTAGTCTATGAAAATGGTAGGTCAATCCAATCAGCTCCTGGGCTTAAAACTGAGGACATGTTCCAAGCTTATTGGAGAACTGCGGAGTCTGCACTTGCAGCTGCCCTGAAGGACAAACTTACAAAGAGCATCATTCTTGAATTCAAAATGGTTCGCAACTTTACCTATTCCACTTACCATGACTCAACTAACCTCGCAGATCGCGGGAGTTTCCGTACGTCCCATATACTCTTGCTCCTCATTCATTCAATTTTCTGTGTCGATCTCAAGTCAGGAATGAACCATCTCGGTATCCAAGGAATATCTCTGGCATCTCTGGGAGTAGAGGTACGCATTCACTACCTCTTTCTTCGTGGAACTGGCCAACTAGTCCAGAACTTCGACATTTTCCTCGATATCAACGACCGGTTCTTGATCAGCATTAACCCGAGCATGTCGACAATTATGGATGTTGACGAGCCCGAAGATGATACTAGGTTTTGGGACGTCTTCAATGCACTGTGTCAAAAGGTACCCGTCGTTTCTCCAATACGGGATGTTCCGTTTATGACAAATTCGCCTTCAGGTCTTGAGATCCGCCAATCGTGTGCTACACGGTGAGTTGAAATTACTACCATCTCCCAAGGTGGATTCCATATATTTCGTAGACGAGAATATTGAGAGGAATGCTGTTATCCTGGAGCCAACAAGCCACGAGGAAGGACGACATGAAGCGCTTGTAGATGTCGTATAGGGACCGGAGCTCATTAAAGTAGACCTTGTTGGTGCCTAGATTGTGTACTTAGATACTGTACAATTTCGTTCAAATCGGCAGTCACGCGTCACGCACCCCCCTGTCAATCACGAACTTTGGTCGAGGTCACGCATCACTCAGGCCTCTGACGAACCTCCAAGTGGTCACACATGCTCCAGATTGCCTAAAAATTTTTTTTAAAAAAGGCAAAAAAGACCAAAATTCCGGTTCAAATGCCGAAATTTTCGAGGTGTCACGCAAAGATCGGCGGCTGCCGAAATGTCGAATAGGTAAAATGGGTCACGCGTCACACCCCCTGTCGATTCGAACGAAATTGTACAGTAACATGTCGGACTGTTCAATCACGCCTTTCTCGGCTAATGACGGCAAACGAGAGCGAGAAATTCTAAACAAAAGACGAAGATCGGGATAGGTCTAAGTATGGAAGGTAATAAAGCGGCGACGACGTTCGTTCCTGCGACGAGGTTCAGGTCAATTCTCCACATCGAATCAACCAAAATTTGCGATAACAGGCGCTCACCATATGGACTGCCTTTCGGAACCCGGTCCACAATGGTGAGATACGGTTATTTCTCAAGCCAAAAGTTACGATATTAAAGTGCTCACCGAGGCGCCTTCGATCTGTCGGTGCTTGCGTCGGGTGCTTTATATCCATGGAATCCCCGAAGATGTTGCAAAGCTTCGATTCTCCTGCGTGTGCCCTTATATACGGCAAGAGGACTCAGCCCGTCGGCTCCACATCCAATATGTATCAATCTGTTGCCAGCCTGAACGTCACGCATCCAGCGCTCCGTATATCTTTGTTTTTCTGGCTTGTCGATGGACTCACCAATGCGTTTTCAGACATCCGCAATGCTAGTGATGTGCTAGTCGTGTTGGAGGCGGTCAGACGAGGGATACTTCCCTTGATAACTCTTCGTCTCTCGGGCAGTGAGCGCGACCAGCTCAGGAGTGGCAATGTTTTTGTATGGGAGGAGTCCATCGAAGAAGGCGGTCTGGTGCGATGGACGGATGGACGAAGATGGTGAGGGATTTTGTTCTTTTTTGCTGGAGAACGGACATGAAGCTCTTACAGGTCACAAAGCAAGGTGTGCGCAGAGTGTTCAACCCACCAGGAGAAAGCCGAAGTCACGGAGGAAGAGAAGCAGGCCAAAGCTATGAGACGGTGGGTTCTGATTATTTCCCCTACCTCTTCGCTGACATGGTGGTTAAAGTATGCAGAGAATCTTATGCCCCCTCCACGTAGAGATACTCGGCCGTCAAAGTCCGGCGGTCTGACGAAACAGACATACAGCTTCCTTTTCCGAGTTCCTGGGTCGGCCGAAACTAGGAAGTGGCATGTCGTAGCATACACCCTGGTAGGCGCCACATTGATGATTGACTATTTGTGACTGAGTTCAAAATAGTGGCCAGATCGATTGAACCTCCCCGTCATCGAGGATTACCCAGCACTTCGAACCATCCATGTCCCAACGGGCGTTTTCGCACGGAGTGAAGCCTCCGATATCGTAAACATGCTTCTCTCCCCACACATAGCTGCGCAGGATCGAAACGTTTCAAGCGGAGAAGGGCGTGCCGACCGCTCCGGTCGGTTTCGAATCGTGCTCCTAAGTACTTTCCCAGACCACCTCCTTGCCTTTGGATCAAAATTACCGTTATTTGATCCAGGCCGAGATGACGGTTCAGACCTCGTCTTGCCACCGATATCTTGGCTGAAGCAGCCATGGGGTAGCAGTCCGGTAGACAAAGAAGCTGGAGACCCGCCGGGGTGCCCACATATTCATTGGTGCGGGTGGTGCCGGAGTGGAAACTCCGGCGCAATGCCGTTGTACAGTACCTGGACAAAACACCGCCGCCCGGGGGCGACTCTTACATCGGGAAGCCCCCCCCCCACGTGGACGCCCGCGCGGCTCGCTTACAGTATAACGGGCCTCGCCCATATCACCTTCCTGTCTCTGTCTCTGACTTCCCGTTGCTCTCCCCCGTCTTGCCGTTCTCTCACCCCCGCACCCCTTCCCCAGTTCTACATAAGTACTCCCTGTTTGTCCCTTCTGCTTTCTGCCCCCTCTCACTGTGGCCCAATGGCTCTTCCCGGGTCTCGTTCCCTCTCCGTTTGTGTCTCCTCCTTACCCGTGCCTTCCCCGTTCCACAGCCTACCACCTTTCCCACCCCGTTCTCTGCGTCTTCGTGAAGCCATCTTCCCTGCACCTCCTGTCGTGATTGCCCTCCGCCATCCGCCCTCCTGGATGCAGCCAAGGTGTCGTCCGAGACAAAACTTGTCCTATATGTCGCCACTTTCCTTCTAGCTCTCGCGGAACATATATACCTCTCATCTTGCTCCTCTGACAACGAAAGAGGTAGCCAGGTCCTTCCCTGGATGGACTTATGAACACCATGAACAACACCCCCCCCAGACACAATGGGTCTAAATGCCTGGAAAGGGAAAAAGAAAATTGAAGAGACAGTTCTGCTTGAAATTTCGCTGACTATCACCCACTTGAAACGTCACTAGCTATCACCCATCAAAGGCTGATTTAAAACCAGCTTCAAATGAGCTCATGTGATGAAATTTGCCGGTGTTTCGACCAACACCTCAGCACGCAAATTACACCTGACATGGCATGGGATTTGCCGCTTGCTTTGCATCTGTTTAATTACCTACCATCTTACCTACCATCGGCAATGGCCCCAGCGAGGCCGAATTTGGGCCGAATGGCTTCGAAGTGGAAGAGCATAAGCATTGAAATACCAAACAGGCTTAGTTAGAATTCTCCAACAGAGATATTTACTGTTATTTCATTCAATTCGAATGTCAGGGGTGCCGCAATGTCCCTCTGCACTTACCTCAACCCTAGTCTCTTATAAACAGACACTATAACAATATAACCTCGTACCTCGGTTTCAAACTCCGATGATTATATAATAACGGCGCGACGCATACATGATCGCGCGCTTAACTACAGACTACCTCAACCCAGTGTACAACCTTTTCACGCACTGGTGGAGCAGCTGGAATGCGATTCCTTTTCCGACTCGCCAACCTGAGCGCGATCCACGGCTATGCTACGACTACCTCTCCGACGCGCAGTTGTGGGGAGACGAACCAGTGGTTGATCGCGGATTTTTGGTACAGCATGGAAGTGGATTTTAAGGGGTTTCTTTCGGACGAGGACGTCCTTTATTTGGAGGGGGGAACCTGCAGCCGCTGGCTGATACATCGAGAAAGGGAAGCTGTAGCCTTGATACCGTCCATTCAAACTTCATGTTTGGGTGTAGGGCACCAATCCGTGTCTGAAATGTGCGAACATCATCCATTGTACCATGGATGAGTCCAAATGCATCATCGATAAATCGGCGATAGAAGAGTAGGATGCTCTCCATCTCTTTCAGAACTGGTTCCTCAAGCGGGGCTAAGAAGAGGTTAGCATACGTTGGCGCGCATGCTGTACCCATAGCCGTCCCAATCACTTGTTGGTACGTTTTACCCGCAAAAGTGACATAATTAAATCTCAAGACAAAGCGAAGCAGAAACACCGTCAATTCTTCGCATGTCATGAAATCCAAATTCATGGCTTCTGTCATATTGTCAAACAACATGAGTGGTACACCGAGGATAGAGGCAATGTGGGCAATCCCATCATCAATGGGAATATTTGGGTACATTCACTACGTTCCGCCGTCGGCTAGACTCACTCTGCCGAGGTCCGTGTAGCCGAGTCAAGGCTGTGCGTGGCCGGCTACACAGATCACACAGCTGTGTGTAGCCGGCCACGCACAGCCTACACGGACCTCGGCAGACTGAGTCTAGCCGACGGCGGAACGTAGTGATTGCCACAATGTCACCCGTAACCAGCCAGATGTCACGCCCACGAGGAATTTTCACATTGTGGAGGTCCCGACAGAACGATTTTGAGTCGGGCAGGATCCATGGAAATTTAGCCAAGTAGGGCTTTATCTGGTAATCAATCCAAGCTGAAGCATTTTCTAGCAGTGTATCAAATGCGGGGACAATGGGTCGACCAGACGGTGGGGATTTGTGGATTTTTGGGATCACTTTAAGGACCGGGACTTTTGTCTGGCTTTCATCGATTGGGGCCATCAGCCAATCGAACTGTTGCGCCGTTAGAAGGGGTTTAGCCTTTTTCACGATGAACTCCAACATCTCAGTTAGCAACCAATGTATTGGTTCGGCTTCAATGTAGGAGTCATTCTCTAGGAGCGCAGTAGCTGTTGTGTGATACCATTCTGTAGTAACAAGGCATAAGCCAAGGTTCTTATCGGCGGAAACAGCAAGAATGTTTTTATCCGATAGGAGCTTTAGCAAAGCATTGAGATCACAGTCCCGGATATTCGGCCGAACAAATAGAATTTGTCGGTCCATTACCTCGACCTCAATCTGGCTGCGTGTTTTGGACAAAGCAGCTTCGACTCGATCAATTAGGGGCGGCCCTTTGGCATCGGGCACGGGGATGTGGAATTTGGGTACGTAGCTAGGCTCGTCCCTCTTACTATCCTTTACCTCAAAGTAATGTTGAATATCACCGTCTCTCTTCTCCTGTCCATGTTGGATGCGGAGTCGAAGGCGGCGTGTAAAGTCATCATAGCTCTGAAGTGCAGACGAGACTGTGGTGAGTCTGAGTCTGGGCGTAAACTTCGGGTTGAGTGCGAGTATTTTCTCTTGCTCAGGTTTGAGTGAAAGCTCCGTCAAATTATGAAAGGATCGATTAATTAATCGAGTATCAAAATATAACGTAGACATTCTACTAATGACGAACTTCATACAAACATCCGGTGGGGAAGAAAAGAACTGGAGTGGGTACGTGTCAGCCCGGTGGTGGTGAAACCAAACACCAGGAGGACTCACCCAGTCCAGGAAACCGCATGCGTTGGGGTCAGGGAGCTTCAGGCCTGATTGTCCGCCACTGCCTTCCCCTTCCCCTTCGTATTCGACGGTGTTTTCTTCGCAAATTTCACCGAGCCGCTGCGACCGCCTGCGGCGGTGGCGGCGGCGGCGGCGGGGACGTTTGGGCCTTTGCACTCCTTCTTCGCCGTGGCTGGCTTGGAAGAGCCAGCCACAAACCTGCGAGGAGGAGGACGGTGAGGAGTGCGGCTCTGGAGAGTCGCACGGCCTGAGGCCACGAGTTGCTGGAGTTGTTTCTCGAGGTCCTTGATGCCTAAACAGTGTCGGGCGGACGAGGGGGTCAATAGACAGCAGTGAGGGAGAAGGGTAGGATGACGAACGGGTATCAGCACCAGCCGTTGCCTCCTTCAATAATCCTCAATGGTTCGGGCAGCCTTTGCGGTTTCAGCGTCAGCTCGCGTGATTGCCACCGCGCTCGCTTTTGCTTCCTTCTCGAGTTCCTCCTTGCGGAGCCTGGCTGCATAATCATAGCCAAGGTTCTGGAGGTCCAGAACGATCTCGGAACGCAAGAGGTCGATGCATTTATCCCAGATTTTTACATCGGCCTCAGGGCCCTCTCTGCGTTCAATGATATCCCTGGCATAGCTTGAGAGCTCGCCAGTGTAGGACGTCGCGCAGGTGTCAACAACCGAAGCCGCGCGATAATGCGCAGCCTGCGTCCCAAAGACCGCCCGCATATATGCGCGCACATACAAAGATGGTCGAGACGTAAACGACTTCCAACGTGGGACGACACATCTGCGAGGCGGAGCACTCAGGAAATGGGCAACCAGGACAAGCAAGGCCCGAATTACGCACCTGCACTCGAATGTCACGGATGTTGACGACAATCTGGAGCACGAATCGGATTGGTCCGATGATTCTGAAGACGAAGAGACGCAGCCGATGACACCGGGCGAAATGGTGTACAAGGACGGTGGAGTTGTCATTAATATGGAGGGCGTTTCGGACTCAGAGGATGATGAAATCGTTTTCCCAGCTGTGCTGGGGATGGGAAGAAGTGAGTCGGACGAAGAGTGGGAATGAATGCAATTACCATGCACTGAACTACGCTCCAAACCCTTTGGCTTTTTCACTCGGACGTCGGATGCGAGTGCCGTGCCTTGCTGGCTGCGAAGATGAAGGTCTGCGAAACAAATAAAAACATCAAGTCTGCGGCGCAAATCTAAAACAACTCACGCAGGGTTTGATGTGATTTTGCGCTTTGAAGTTGCTACCGTCGCTTTCTTTGCTTTGGATGTTTTGGACTTGATTTGTGTGTTAATCGCGCTCGTTTTCGTGTCCCTAAAGTAGTCAATTCAATTCAAGTTAATGAGATTATTATGTACTCACTTTAATGGCTGCACCGGCGGCGACTCCGCATCGTGCATGATGACATCGTCTTCCTCCTCCGGTTCGCTCATCACAACATCTTCATCTTCCGCCGCCTCTGCCTCCGCCTCCGCCGTTGCTTGCGCCGTTCGCTTTCGATTGGCGGCATTTTCGGCTTTGCGATCAGCAGCAATGACCAAAAACTGCGGCTTCAGTTCCTGCAGAAACTTCGGAGATGCGGGCGAGGTGAGGATTGAGATGCTCGGGGAGATGGAGAATACGGTGGATTTTGTCGGAGTGGTGGAGCACGAAATTATCGAGAATAGAATTAATGATATTGTCTGGGAGGAAGAAAGTCGGAGGCAACATCCATAACGTGGATTGATCAGACCCTCGCCAGATTTCAAGACGAAGCTCAAGCAGGCGTTTGGTTCCATGAGCTTTTTGTAGTCTGGAGAGACGCTTTGTCTTGGGGATATCTTCGTTTACCCTGGATATGCGAGGCTTGGGCGGTATGACAGGAATCTGTTCCGGCAGGCAACCGCTGCAATTACAAGAGGCGGGAAGAGGTGGGCGGGATTCGTTTTACAGCTGGTGCAGGTGCAAGGAGGATCCGAAAGAGGATTTTTGTAGAGGTCGTTTGTGCTTCAACCTTGCAGTCGGCTGTGATAAGACGAGGCATGCTGAGATCGGGAGGAATTTCGCCCGCTTTAGATATACCGTTGTCGTGATCCGCCAAGACTTTCTCCGCGTGCTTCCTCACGGCGGCGGATATATAAATCACGGCGCGTGCATCGACTGCTTGCTTCTCTCGATTTATGCGCCCGAGCTTTTGGAGCAGATCATCGGTGTCCTCGATGTCGCCAATCAAAATGGCGTCGACACGACCGCGCATTGCTATGCCTACAGACAGAGTATCAGTGCCAATAATGATTTGACAATACCCTTCGTCCTCTGGTCCCTTCTTCATTAAATCTCGTGTCTCGGCGTTGTAGGATTCGAAATTGAGCGAGTTATACATCCGAATGCGCTTTGTCTCGGTGGTCAACTTTGCTTTGCGTAAGAGGTCCGCGTAGATGCGGGTTCCCAAGGAAATAGTTTTCGCGTAAATGACGGAGGGGTCGATTTTCCGAAATAATCCAATGCAATTCGGGAAACGAGTCGCCAGATATCGGAGAAACTAAGTCACGGAATAGAATTCGGATATCGGGGCGGAATGATGAGCGGCGGATAAGATGGAAGTTATCGTTCAACCCCCAAGAGCCGGCAGATGTTATCAAATGGTGCGCCGTCGCGAACAGTAGCCGAAGTGAGAAGCCAGGGATTATGATGATCATCCATGCGAGCCTTCACGAAGCCCATTTGCTGGAAATCCTTTCGGAAGCTGGCGCCCCAGGTATTGAGGAGATGGAACTCGTCAAAGCCCGTTCCGCAACTACGGGCATAGAACTCTTTATCTCGTAACGCCTTCTCGAACTCGGCGCTTTTGAGTTGTTCGGGTCCGGTGAGAATGATGTTGGGCTTCTTCCGCGCGACGACCCATAATTCTTCGTTCTTGAGCCGCAGGGCATCGGAACGAGTCTGAGAGTTGATAGCGAGGACGTCCAGACCAAGAAGTGTCATGTTGGCGGACTGGAGCTTGTTGATTTATAGTAGTGTGCTGTTGCTCAGGTACGTACCATCTCGAGCTGCAGCGGAATTGTTGGGCAGATCACAAGCAGGCACGGGTTGCTCGGAAACGAAGCTGAAGGGCAGAGAGTCGGATCGGCAATCACAGCCAGCATAACGAGCATATAGATGGTATAGTAACCGGTTTTGCCGCTTCCTGTCGGAGTAATGGCGACCAAATGAATTCCGTCCAGAGATTTGCATACTCCTTCAAGCTGATCGTCGTGAGGCTCGTACGGGAGCGGTGTGTTGCGGAGAATGCGTCGGACGAGCGAATAGCCATCTTTGGAGCTCCATGTGAAGGTGTCGGGCATGAGGCAGACGCGGAAAGAAAGTTGTCGACGCGCTTCGCAAAGCTCTTGGCAGGCGGTGTTTCCGCATTGGGACGTGGGAGAATAATCACATGATGTCACAGCGTGACAATCCAGGTCCATGATCCGACCTGCCAACAGATTCAGACTAACCGGGCTAGATGTGGGATTGTCTTTGGCGACGTTTGGGGGGCAACACAGTAACGGGCTACCAGTCCCCACCTGACTGATGCACCACCGCTGCACCACCGCTGCATCACCGCATCGGCTGACACAGGTACCGCATCAGTGTGACACGAACCGCAACACGGTACCGCTACGAACCGCTTCCGAAATCCCGCCACCGCCACAAGTGCCGCACCGGTACCGCATCAGAACCGCTGCATCACCGCACCGTGCCGCACCACTACCGCAACAATATCGGTCATTTTCCCAACATCACCGCTACCAAGTCCTCTGACTACCGCTACATGTTGTCTAAAAAAATTTAACCAAGACTAGAGGCCATTCCCATTTCACTGGATACTCCTATTGCATCAAAGGAGATCCTCACTCCGCTGTCCCTTATACGGTGTGTCTGCGCAATCGCTCGGAACCATGTGTGCCGCATCGCACTACCGCTTCGGGTGCGGTGATGCGGTTCTGATGCGGTTGGAAGCGGTTGAATTAGGGTGTCCCCCGCCGCCGTGTTGGTCTGGAGGAGATACTCATTATCGCCCCAACCAAAAGAGGAGAGATGCTTACCTCGAAAGATGTATGGGCGTCCAGGCAGCTTGATTGAGCTCGGCTCAGGAGGGGGTCAGAACGCGGTGGAGGTTAGCCGAAAGGCCCAGGTACGCGCCTATAATCGAAGTTTGGTCCAGAAGTGCGCATAATATGAGCGAGAAAGAGGACGTGTGTGAGCGCGTGCCAGTTGTGGTGACATTAGAATCGACAACTCGATCGAGTCATGAAGCAATTCTGATTCGATTTTGCCCCCGCAAACCACGAACCACCCCCGATTATTGATTCTAGGCCATCAAACTGTGCTGTCATCAGCGTGAGTTGGAACTCGCTGAAGACACCTGAAACCAGTCGAAAGCAAGCTCGGGCACCATGTGAGACATTTTAGAAGACACTGGCCGAAATGGAGGAATCTCGGTACCATTTGTGTTGCCTCTCCAAAAAAGGGTCCTTTCAACCGGGAGCCTAATGAGATTAGAATAGAAAGGCACCAAATGATTTCGAGCTTACATTTGTAAAATGAAAGCCCAATGAAAGGGCATGATAACGAAACTACTTACCATTTTTTATTCTGAATGACCAAGGTTATGAGTGACAAGGGTCAAATGTACTTTGCGTGAAGTGCTTCACAAGGTCGAAGCATAATTGAATGACGCACTCGAATACAGACCGGCCTATCCGACCCGCATCAACTCTACCGCTCGGATGGATATTATCCACCTCCGCCGGTGACGCGGGGCTCCCTGGTACTATGGAGCCTTGGCATCAACCTTGCATTGGCATATGGGACATTTGGTGCGCTCGACAAGGGGGACAAACAGGGACTCGTATGAGCCTCTCTTTCACGAGTCGTGCGGTCGGATTTGTGCGGTCAGAGTCGTGTGGTCGGAGCGGACGACCCTTCGAGGGTTTAGAACAAGGGGAAGATACGTAGTGCGAGGAGATATAAAGCCATCCCTTTTTCATCCTTCCTCAAAAACCCCGCCTGTCTCTCCAAACACCTTAAGGTTAAGCAAAGAACCTGGGCGCGTCTACGAATAGGTCGAAGACAAGAGATTAGGTAATGGGCATATGATTGGGATGGAGGGAGAAGTTGTCATGCGACTCTAACAATCCCTACTTATATACAGGAGCCCGGCCCGGTTACGGAACTACTTACCATATATTCGGTGTGGGTAATGACCTCATCATTCCCATTTCTATCAAAAAAAACCATCTTCTATAATATGGAAGCCTTCCTTTACCTCAACAAAGGTCGCAGAACAAAATGTGGCCAGTCATGGCACACCACCTCAGTGCAGAACAACTCAATATCAATTCACTGTTCACTGCTGCTGCATCCACGCCGCTGCATTCCTGCGCGCCTGCTTGGCTCGCGACTTCGTTCGCTGGATCTCTACCGCCCCCGCTCTCCACGCAGTCAGCCTTAGCTGTGCGCTCGGGTTTACCTCCGCCTGCCTCACATGGTGACGCAATACCTCCCAAGCTCTCCTCGAACATGTCGCATATGAAAAAACCGATGCACCCCTCAGCTCCCGCTGATCGTGGGAGGTTCCTTCGTCATCGCCGTGCGCACTCGCCCGGGACCCAGGCCATCCGAGTTTCGTCGGCATCGCGGTCGGGAATACGCGCACATCGACGGAGTACATCCCACCTACGTGCACGGTATCATGGAAAGGACCCTCTACTACATTCTTGCCCATGTGGTCCATTCACCTTTGTCGCTCTCACCCTGTCGGTCTTGGCTCGC
Organism: Mycena olivaceomarginata; assembly: GCA_029378375.1. Lineage (NCBI taxonomy): Eukaryota > Fungi > Basidiomycota > Agaricomycetes > Agaricales > Mycenaceae > Mycena > Mycena olivaceomarginata. Next base: position 158,097 of record JARKIC010000416.1, on the reverse strand, counting down.
CGCCGCCTCATCTATTCTGCGCGCCGCTGCCGCGTCCTTCTTGCATGCGGCCTCTGTGTCCCCTCTGCTCGGACCCGATGCATCACGCTAGCCTGACGCCGCTGCATGCACTTGCGCTTCGTGCGTTTCCTTCCCATACAATGTGCGGCCCCATCTTCACCCTCTTGAACTACATATTTCTTGCAATGCTTTGGCTCAAACACTACTGCCCCCATCATCTTGATATGAACCCGTCCGTGCGTCCATGTTACTTCCAATCTTCCACGGCTACGATTCCTTTTTCGGCATTTCCTATTTTGGGCGTCTACGTATCGGCTTGCAGTACCTTTCGCTATTCCTCGGTAGATTGCACCCCAGGGTTCAATCTAGCGGGGAGAGTGTTAGGGTGGCCCCAGTCATCATTGCGACAGACAAAACTCAGCTGACCCAGTTTTCGGGGAGCAAGTCTGCTTATCCCGTCTATCTCACCTTGGGGAATTTGCCCAAGGCTTTGCGACGCAAACCGACCGAGAATGCATGCATACTTCTCGGTTATCTCTCGGTGGATAAAATCGCTCGTAAAGGGCTTTCAAAGCAGACCATCAAGACACGGAACCAGAAACTGTTCCATGCCTCCATGCGTATGATCTTGCAGCCATTGATGGAGGCGGGCAGGAATGGTATGGATGTGACCGGTGGCGATGGTTCTGTGCGCAGGGTGTTCCCCATCCTTTCATCATATGTGGCCGACTATCCAGAACAATGCCTGGCTGGGTGTGCGAAGTATGGCACTTGTCCCAAATGTCAGCGCAGTGCTACCGATCTTCAGAACCCTATTCCCGGCTCCCCACGCTCCCCTGATTGGACACTCAGCGTCATTTCTCAGGGTGAACAACAAATATCCGAGAACAAATTCCACAACTACTGCATGGAGCATGAAGTCGCAGGCATTCATAAGCCATTTTGGCAAGGATTTCCACTCACGAACCTCGCGACTTCCCTCACCCCCGACGTGCTGCACCAGCTATATCAAGGGGTTTTTAAACACCTTGTTGGATGGTGTCAGAGTCTCATGACCGCCGATGAACTTGACTCACGAATCCGTGCTCTTCCTCCTGCCTTTGGTATCCGACATTTTGCCAAGGGCATCTCCCCTTTGTCCCAGATATCCGGGTCAGAACGCAAGGCAATGGCGCGCATTTTACTCGGATGCCTGATTGGTCGATTACCTGCACAAGGTATAAAGGCCTGTCGCGCAATCTTGGACTTCATCTACCTCGCTCAGTACAGCACTTACGATGATGGAACATTGGCTGCTATGAAGGTAGCTCTCGACTGCTGGCACAAGAACAGAATTTACTTTATCACCGCTGGTGTTCGGCATGACTTTAATATCCCTAAATTTCATTCCCTCCTCCATTATATCGACTCCATTCGACTCTTCGGGACCACTGACAACTACAACACTGAAATGTTTGAACGACTACACATTGACTTTGCGAAAGAGGGCTGGCGAGCTTCTAATCGCCGCGACGAGTTTCCCCAAATGATTGCATGGCTCACTCGGCAGGAGAAAATTGCCTCCTTCACGACCTACCAGGCCTGGCTCGAGTCGTCCCAGAAGCAGCTTCTCATGCTGTTGTGCGCACATTTACTGGGCAAGCTGTTAAACTCGCTAAGACAGCGCAATCACCACGGCAAGCGCTGTCCCAAATCACTCAAAACCACCATGCACCATCCTTCGTTCATTCCTTGAAGGAGTATGTTAATCAATTTGGGCAGTCTTTGCCCCAAGCTGTTTTGCGTGCCACCCCGCTACCGTTTTCTCGGCTGGATGTTTATCACAATTTTAAGTTTGAGCCCACTTCGCTCGATCCTGGCGATGAATCTGGTTCGACAGAAGGGTATCAAACCGTTATTTCCCGCCCCGCCGGCCTGGAATCCCTCGCCCGATTTGACACTGTGATAGCCCGAGAAAAAAAGGATGGTGCAGCTACCGGGCTAACAGGTTAGTCCGCTTTTAAGTCCACTCTTACCACCTTTTCGTGTTCATAATGTTCATTTTACTTCTTCTAATTAGGTATGCGAGTTGGTCGTGTCAAGGTCATTTTCCAGCTGCCACAAACCTTGTCCAGTGGCCATTCTTCACCTGCTCACTGGCCTAAATACCCGCTTGCGTATGTCGAGTGGTTCTCGTCTTTCAAGCCCTCCCACGAAAACAACCATGAAATGTACGCTATAACTAGACCTCCTCCTCTTACCGATGGCACCGTACGAGGGGCGGTAATTCCCTTGACCGACATCCGCCAGACATGCCAGTTATTCCCGAACTTTGGTAGGCCCGACGTTAACAAGCAGTGGACCTCCGAGACTGTGCTAGATGAGTGTAATTCATTTTTTGTAAATAACTGGGCCAGTATATATGCATACCAGTCAATTTGGTAACTTGCTTTATGTATTAATATTTCCTCATCCGCACACTTTCACATCATAGATCTCCATAGTTGCAATAATATTTATAGACACTCATAGCCAACAATAGCAACGGCCAAAATCCATAGACCATCATAGCATCTCATAGCATCCCATAGCCAAGCATAATGCCCGAAGATTCTCATAGCCTGTGATAGCCCATCATAGACCCAGATAGCCACCTGTTCGTCTATGGGGCTACTTTGTGTTTTCCTGATGTCGCAGGCTGAGGAAGCAGCTGCAAAGGCCGCGCGCGAGCCTTGGGCGAGAGGCGACGGCAAAACCAGGAAGCCGCGGGCAGTTGCTGCCCTCAATATTTCGACTGCGTCGACGGCTTCGGTTCCCAAGAACTACCAGCAGGCTATGTTGAGCCCAGAAGTCTGGATGCCGCCGATGCAGAAGGAGTATGCGGCGTTGGTTGGCCACGAAACTTGGATCCTCGTTGACGCCCCTCCCGGTGCAAATATCGTCGACTGCAAGTGGGTGTATGCGGTCAAATACGACACGGAAGGCGAGGTGATCAAGTGGAAGGCGCGCCTGGTCGCGAAGGGTTTTCAGCAAATTGAAGGAGTCGATTTCTTTGAGACGTACGCGGGGGTGGTCCGCTACGAATCTCTGAGGATGTTGTGGGCGATTGCGGTGGAGGAGCCCGGGTGGATGATGTGGGCGATGGACGTGGTCAGTGCCTACCTCAACAGCGAGATGAGGGAGACGGTATACATGCGTCAGCCGGAGGGATTTGCTGTACCGGGCCAGGAGGAGCAAGTCTGCCTCATGAAGCGCTCCCTCTACGGCTTCATGCAGTCGGGGCGCAACTGGGCTGAGCACCTAAATGAGTCGCTCAGCGCGCTCGAATGGGTTCGCTCCCGCGCAGATCTCGCCATCCGTATTCGCACCACGGACGCGGGGACGTCCATCGTTGGGGTCTACACAGACGATATGCAAGGAATCTCAACAACGGAGGCGGCGGCGGGGGAAGCACAGGCAGGAATTAAATATGTCTACGACGTAACTGATGTTCCCCGCACCGCTACAGTCCTGGGCATGACCATCGAATACGACCAGACTGCCGGCGTCCTTTCGATCTCGTCCAGACCCTACCTCGAACGGGTCCTCGCTCGCTACGGGATGTCCGACTGCAATGCGAAATCTACCCCACTACCCATTGGAACCCCCATTACCGCCTCGAAAGACCCGCTTACCGATGCCGAACGCGCCTTCATGGCTGATAAGCCGTACCGTGAAGCCGTGGGGTCGCTACAGCACGCCGCCAACACCACCCCGCCCCGACCTCGCCTTCAGCGTTGGCCGACTCGTCACTTGCGTCTCGAACCCCCAACCGCAGCACTGGAAGAATACCCAGCATGTGCTTGCGTATGTGAAGGGGACTCTTGATTACAAAATCACTTACCGACGCGGTGGGGGCTCGGGCATCAAGCCCATTGGATGGGTCGACGCGGACTACGCTGCCGACCTCGAGACGCGTCGTTCGTCGTCCGGGGAGGTTTTTATGATGTCAGGTGGGCCCGTTCTTGGTCGGCCAAACGCCAAGCGACGGTCGCGCTATCTACCGTCGAGGCGGAGTACATGGCTCTTACGCGAGGCGCAAAGCAGGCTATGTGGATGTATTCGTTCCTGGGGGAGCTGAGGATGCCCCAGGAGCGTCCCGCTGTGCTTCACTGCGACAATATGGGGGCAGCTGCATTGGCCGTGGATGCGAAGGGGCATGCGCGCGTCAAGCACATTGATATACGTGAACATTTTATCCGCGAGCGCGTTGCGGACGGCGACATCGAGGTCGCGCGTACAGAATCGGCAAATAACCTCGCCGATATCTTCACGAAGGCGTTGCCCCGCGACGCGCATATCGCTCTCGTTCGCGCTCTTGGCTTGACTGATTAGGGGGGCGGGTGTACGGAGGGGCGGAGATGCCCATGGTTTTGTCCAATTCCGATGCGTACATTTATCCTTTTCTTTTTTCTATCCCGCTTCCTATTACATACTTACTTACGATACGGACACCTCGCCAGGGGGAGTGTTGAGCATGGCTCGGCGGCCTTATAGCCGGGGCGACTTTCGTCGCCCTTCAGCACCGTTATTCCCCCCTCCTAATTCTTGTTTCACATCCCTTACCTACCGATCATATATTACCTACCGATCACGTATATAAACCTCGTACCTACGGGATGCGCCTCAGTCGTTCACCTTGAAGTGCCCGGCTGAGGTGCGTTCTCTCGTCTTATTCTCGTTCTTTCTCTATACTTACAACTCTATTAGAATACTTTTGTTTCACAGGTAGATACTAATAGAGTCGTTCACCTTGAAGTGCCCGGCTGAGAATACTTCTGTTTCACATAACAGCTATATTCTCTTCTACCCCATATGTCCAAGGCCGCGACGAGATGCTAGAGGGCGATTGCCAACCCCTGGAGTCTCCGCGTTTGGTCTGGCTTTCGGCATCTCTCCGCACATCAGGAAAAACCTCCCTAGCTAATTATGCCAAACTTCACTGAAATTATCTTACCACAACATAATTTCGCGAAACTTAGGATAATTATCCCAGTTTCGCCAACATTCGGCTAAGTTTTCCGCGAGCAGTTAACTAGAGAAATTACGCGAAGAATTGAGAAACGTACATGCAGGAATACCGCCACCGCCGACCGAATTTCATAGTGTTGCTCTTCTACGTTGTGTTGCGCTTGAGTGGGACATTACACGGTAGGGATACCGACCGATGGGCTCAGATGCGAAAGCACCCGAATAGGGAGAGGGTGATGGGTATGGCCGGCCCCATATCCTGAAAGACAAGACATTAACTAAATACATCCACGACAGAGGGATTACTCTCCAATGTGAATTGGATATTTCTGATCGCTGGGGGATACGAGACCCAAAGTGAAACGACTCCAGAGGACCGTTGAGACTCTCGATGTTCCTATATGGCGTTTCCCCCTCGAGCAACTACGTGGCACCCATGGACGGTCTTCGCATCTTGAAACCTGCGAGGCTACCTGCCAGAAGACCGGCAGCCAACACCTGCCATTCTTGGTTGATTCCCTCATCTGGAGTCCTAAGTTGGGAGTGGGCAGCGATGGGAATCTGATGGGCTGATCGGAGCCTGCACTGCCACATCAAAGCGGGACGCTACATCCACAACTCACGTCCGCCCCTCGACAACGAACCACGGCCCAACCAGGGCCTGAATAATGATCCAAACAGGTTTAGTATCCCTTGGAATATGTATATATGCTTAAACTACTAATAATTATACTGAAATAATGATCATTCCTCCATCTCCGTCTCTTCTTCGTCCCGATGCTCCTCCGCAATTAATGGTGCAACATCCGAAATATTCACGGGGACCTCTGGGGGATTAACGACAACTCCGTTGACCACATACCACCCGAACGCTTTCCGGAGAGCTTCTAGCTTGTCAGCTTTCCGAGTATAAGCGCTGTTAGCGAGAAGATCTGGGACACCCCGGGCCCGATATGCATGGAGCTGCTCGTGGATAAGCGGAATTGTCAAGGAATCCATCTCGTTCAATGGAACCAGCTTCCGCCTAAGGTTCCCTTGTAGCTTCTTCGCTGCTTTCTGGCTTTTTGCGAGAGCCTTGGTCTTTTGCATCTCGGCGGTCTTGACCCGGAAATCAACAATGTCTCGACGTCTCCGTGCCTCCTCGCCGCTCGCATCGATTCGCCGTGCCTCACGCATGATGTAGGCGTGATCCTCAGCCATCAAGACAGCGTCCATGAAGTCCTGAGTATCATTCCGCCGATACATCGCTAGCGCATTATATTGATGCAGCGTGAGCGTTGGCTTTGCCCCGGATTGCAACACGGTATGCGCCGAGACAGCCCTCGTTTGCATCTTTGTTGATGGCATCCAGGCCAGCTCTCGCTCCGTCGCTGTCAGCAAATCGATGATGCCCGCCAGGTGCGAATTCCGCGGAAAAAACGGATCCAAGTGGTTAACGCGCCACGGAAAAATGCGAGAGGAGTGGTTTAATGTGAGGCAACAGGGGAATTAGTTTGAAGACGGCCTGCATGGAAACTGGGTCGCTCCACTCGAGTCCATCGAGAGTGGCGGTCTCGTACGAGACATCAGAGCCAAAAATTAGGTCCGGACTGTCGAGGATGGCCTGTATATGGTCGCGAATCTCTCGGTGAAGCGGGCCTAGATCGAGGAGGTTTGTGTGCTCTGTTCCTGGTCCACGGACCTGCCGAAGATACGGGTGAGTGATGATTACTCGATAGATAATCATCGCCGTGAGTTCCGTTAACGTCGCGATGTCGCCCAGAGCATCTTGTAGATTCTTCTCAATGTTGGTGAGAGAAGGAAAGTGCTTCGACCATTTGATTATTTCGACAATATCGCGGTACGCCGGGAGATAGATGACCAGTTCTGCAGCGGCGTCACCGTGGCTCCCGAACCTGGTATTGCTCGTATCTGGGAACCTGTGGTGCGTCTTCCCCGAGTTTCTCCGTCATAAAGTCGACATGCTTATCCCCTTGACCCTTCTTGTCGTCTTTGTTGTTAAGATCGCGCCGGCGAGCGCACAAACTTTGACGCCACCTCGGGTAGAAGCCTCGAATGCTCGGAACTGATCGTCTGTCAGTACGGCATTCTCTGGGTGCGCCGGGTCAAAGACGTGGCGAAGAAGAGCCGCGTTGTCCTTGTTTGCGAGGAGGACAGGTCCGGGGACTCCAAGCTTGGCCCACTCGAGCATCATCTCGGTATTTCCACCTTTGAAACTGTTCAAGTCTTTGTGCATGCAGCACCCACCCCAGACGAAGAGGTCCAAGACTTGTCGGTCCTTCGGATCCAACGCATCGTAGGCTTCCTTTCCCAGGACCGCCACGATTTCTTTCATCAGCCGTGCATCGCGTTCCACCTGCTCTGCCACGGGAAGTGCATTCCACCCATCGACCCCACCGGCCTCGGCGATTTTGCTTGCATTCCATGCACCCAGGTATTCCACGAGGTCCATGAACTCCTTGCCAGCCAATGCCTGCTCCCCGAGTTCCTTTATCGCTTCCTCGTGTTTCAGACTCTCTATTCCCTTGGCCGTGCTTTTCTCGTTCGACGCATGGTCTCCGTTCATCCCCTTCAAGATTCTGAGGAAGTCTCGAATGGAATATTGACGCTTGAGGCGTTGGGCAAGAGGACTGGCGTTGAAAAGCTTGGTGAACTCCTCAATACGGGCTTCCCAGCCGCGGACCGATTCAGCACTTGTGTGGTCGATTGTTTTTCGACTTCCGAGGAAGCGGACTTTGGGCGTCGAATGTGGATCAATCTCAAGACTGCCTGAAGCGTAATCCGGGACACGCGTCGCAAGATGTGCGCCTTCGATATTAATCCCGCGGTTTGACGTGCTATCGGCACTAATTGTCACCCCTACGAAGTATTAGCATCGTGTTCTCCCTTCGCAAGCATCGAATACGTACCTGGGGTCTTCGGACAGCTCATATATCACTTGAATCTTTGCCGCCACACCTCCCCTCCTCAATTGCTCTGCCCACTGTTCTCCGACTCATTGAGCGGTTGAGCTGAACACCAAAGACCTCGCCAATGCGCTCCATGAGGGGCCCGACCTTTCCACGAGCACAACCACTGTCTGCCATGAGGCGTGCGAGCTCGCGTGCCTCGATGGTATATATTCCCTTCTCGGTTACGCGTCGAAAACTCCACTTTTTCTTGGCGCGCTCGACGGTGCGCGAAAGACTGCGAATGGAGCGTCGCACGCGCTGCTTGAGGGCCTTGACTTGTTTCCGCAGTGTCTCGATGGTCGCACCTGAGGCCTCTGATTTTTTCCGACCCTCAAGGACGAACTTCTCGATGATCGCGCCCAAATCCGTAATACGCTGTGATGCGACATTTCCCCTGCGTTTGGTAGCGGTGTCCGCCAATTTGAAGGCAGCAATGTCAGCTTCAAGCTTGTTCTGACGGGATTTCGACTTCCGGAAGCGGGACTGCAGCTTTTTGTACTCGTGCTTGTAGTTCTTCGGCGGCACGGCATGCTTCTTTGCAGGTAAAGGTGGAGGGACTGAAGGTGGAATGTTTTCCTTGTTGTCCTTGAATGCACGAAGATTCGAGGCTCTCGCAGCCTTCTGCGCGGCGCTAGGGCGCTTCCTTTTATTGGAAGGCGCTGGCTTTGCTCCGGAACCCATAGTCGGCTGCACGCGTCGATTTGCGCGACCGGGAAGATTTTCTGAAGAATGCGGGCTCGGCCGTATGTTTCGGACTGAATTTAATTCTAGCAGTTAGAAAATGTAAAACATAGGGCCCTGTATGAGCACATACTCTGTCCACACCGGGAGGCTTTTGCGGCACGCCAGAAAGTGTCGCGCCGGCGCTTTGACGCGTCGTGTCACGCCGATGTCACGCATAGTCACTACGCTGATGGCCTGACCCGCCGCTCGGCACTTTTGAGCTGATGTGGCCGGTTTGGTGCTTCCGGCCGGGCGGCGTCTAAGCAAAATTACGAATTGCTGGAGATTGGTAAAGGCCGAATATTTTGGAGTTCGCCCATGCCAGATGCCGACTAGGTAAGTGCCTTGAGTTTTTGTATCCAGAAAAATCTGTCTTTACCGATTTTGAGCCCTTTATATATCATGCATTTTAGGCTCTTAGTTTTTGCGTCAAACGAAGAGGAATATTTTAAAAATGCCTAGTACCGGGGAAGCGGACCCTTGGCGGTGGGACTGCATCAATCAACATATACAAACGGATCGCTGATGGCTGGATCGCTGCCCACTCCCAAGTCCTTGGAGATTGAGGTGGCTCGCACCGACCCATCACTGATCGAGAACCCGCAATATCTGTGGGTAGACTCTGAGCAAGCGAGGCTCCCTTCACAGCTCAAACATCTGTCCCTCATCGATGTAGGCACAATGGATCCCATATTTCGTCATCTCCCGGCAGATCTCGATTCACTCTCCATCATCGACACTCGATCTCGCAAATATGGAACCAACTTTGAGGTTCCAGGCTACGATGACGATTATCGGACTTGGCTTACACATACGGAAATCGCATCTATCGTTGCTGGGAATTCCCAGTCTTTCGCGGGCTTGACCTACCTCCGCACGACCATTTCGACTGGCCGGCAAAGCAGCCACTGGTACTATACGGGCGAGGGCGACAGGCGCTTTTACTACGCCGAGATCCCTCTCGACGTTCTCCGTATCCTCGCTGCGAGCTGCCCCCTGCTTGGCCGGCTCGACCTGCATTTCCAACGCCAGCGTTTCCTCCTCCCATCACCAGAGGACTTCGCGGAAGCCCTTTCCCCCATTCGTCACACCCTCGCTACATTGTGCATCGAGCAGCCGCATTGGGATGGCATGCCTGCATACCCTAAGCACCTTACATCGCATAGAAAAGCCAGTCAAAAACAATGGTTTGACTTCCTTGATGCCTGCCTCACAATGGAGCCGACAACCCAGTGCGTTCAACAGGGATAAGGGAGCACTTGATGTATTTAAGGTTTAAATGGACACCGAAGTCTTTCAGCATCTTGCGTCCTTTCTCCTGCGTCTTACATCTTTGACCATGATATCTAAGAAAGCCGAACATTTTCAGTGAATATTTATAAGAAAGTTGCAATACGGAAGATGGTGATGGGGAGGTGACTTGGAGTGACCTTGGAGACGCCATCCAAGCGGCGCGGCGCACTCTCAAAACCGTTCAACGCATTTCATGCAAGTTATCGCTGAGCCGGCGCCGCGCTCTCGCAAAGGGGTCATTATTCTACGCAAATTTCGGCCACGCGACAATGTAAGTTGTTTAAGCTAGCTGCGAACACATCTGACAAAAGGAATAGGTTGTTGTAAATTGTCTCTCAATGCTAGATTTCTGTACAAACGACGAGGCCCGGCTTCCACAAAGCACAACGTTGATGGAGCACGGCGTCTTCTTGACAATGACGGGGTCAAGCTGGAAAATAAGTATCTGTCTTGTTACTTTAAGGTTCACGGGGAACTCGGCGCTGGGTTTGAGGTTAGAGACGCAGAAAACAGGGTAAAACGAAGCTATACCGTGTCGCATGGGGTCCATGGGGGCGGCCATTTATTTACTGACAGCCCAAGTATTCTACTGATTGAGAGTAATCCTTTTGACAAGGCACCGAGAAATCTGTTACAGGAAGGCTCGACAAAGACACGAATGAAGTGTGAACACTGGCAAATGATCGTCGAAGATCAACCCCAGATACTCGAGAAAATGTGACATGATATTGGTGCTAGTTGGGTTCAACTTGGCAAGGATGTCGAACCAATCAATGCCCACTTTAGTGGTGGGTCCAGATGCGCCCTAATCTGGCAGACGCCCCGCCAAATTTTGAAACTTCCCTTTCCAAACACGACCAAACTTTGAAATGCGGAGGTCCGGAGTTCGAAACTCACACTATCCACTTTTTTCTTGCGAGTACCCGGCTTTTTGACACTGGCAACAAAGCAGCTCGCTCTAGAACGGCATGACTGGCTGCTCGATATCTTCAAGACCGCCTTGAACAACGAGGTCTGGAAAGCAACGAAAGACGCTGCCCGGTACAATGCCATCAAGCGCGTAGATGCAGCGAAGAAACGGAAAGTGGACGCTGGCCCCGAGTACGCGATTGTGGATCGCAACAAGAAACGGCGCGGCGGCGAGCGTGGACCGCAGATGGACAGCTGAAGTTCGTCCGAGTTGTCTGAACCGCCGGACTCAGACTGAGTCGATTGTATTGTATGTACGTGATGTAAACCTTGGAACCAGTGGTACTGGATTACGCCTCATTCCCTGACGTCGCAATCGACTCTTCAACGCCACTCCACTCGTTCGTCTTCTGTGCAAGTCACTTAAGGTTGGGAACGGGTTTCTATCCCCAATTACCGATGGCATCATGGCAACTAACTGGTTGCTATATTGGGGCAGGTGTAGGCTCGTCCCCATCCGGTAATTCTATTTTTACTCGCGGAACTCGTCGACAGAATTACCGGCTGAGCCGTGTTGACAAAATGACTGACTCTGACAACCTGTCAGAGCTTCATTCCGAGGGTCTCTCCCCCGTGGCCGGTTAGTGCCAGTGCAGATAACCTAGCAGAAGTAGGAAGCGACGTATTCAAAGCGGCATAATCCCGGTTTCCGTAAATAGGCCAACGAGCACGGAATGAGAGTGAACATTAAGGATCTGGTGAAGAAAATTAACCTGCATTTCTCAAGGCCATGATATACGAGCTCTCAACAATTGTGCTAGTTGCAAAATTTGTGTTTGATGTCCTGCAAGTATTTTACGCCGTACCTTTGCATCGCCCGTAGAGTAAGTCAATGAAGCTAATTATCTTAGGTCAATGTTTACTGCTGTCTGTTGTCCGGGGTCTACCGTGGGGCATGGGGGAACCTATGGGGTCTACGATTGGGGCTTGGAGAGCAGGCAGAGGTCCAGGGGCGATGGTGTAATTGACTTGCTTTGTACACCAGGAAAATCCCTGGAAACTGGTGTTCGTTATTCGGACCATGCCATGTAATACTACCTACCTACGCACCACACTCGAAAGTGTATAACCACCCCGCTTTCTGCAGAGTATACAGCCACCAGTCTGCCCACAGAACTAAGCCCAAGATAAATACGTAGGTTCCAAACTGTGATATAAATTGGATATCCTGCCTCGTTACCGTTCCCGACATTCCCGCAAAGATAGAAAAAGAGAAACCACCCCTGGCAGTGATTCGGACACGGGGAGTTAAAACCCAACCCCGTACCGCAGGCTGTGTCAGCACAACCCGTCCGATTCCAGTTCATATCCACTGCGTCAGCGATACACCAAACCTTCGAGCTGACAACTCACAGATCCAATGCACATAAGACGTGAGAGCGCCAAGGGTGTTTCTTTTGGCCTGTTACTGGGATCCGAATTCAATCTCAAAGATGCGGTAGGTCAGAATTGAGGCGGCTCGTTCGCCCACGACTCTCTAAGAACAAGGGCTCGGATCTGATCCCTGCGACTGAATGGCGGGAAGGAAGAAACCACGCAACGTGTTGCGAAGAGCTCGAACCAGATCCATTCACAAACGCCCGACAGCCCGCTACAAGTGCTAGTGGGCGTGTCAATTGCAGTGATGGACGCGTCGAGTCTGGAGCTACGAGCTCACTATAAAACTCATTTGAATCAAAGCAAAAGTGCTACACACCTCGATGGAATCCTCTCCTCGAGCCGAAGGAGGGATCTCAAATCCTGTACCGAGTACCGAGTTAGTGTTGGCATAAGACACTGGACTGAAGCCACCCACGCTCACAGTTTAGCATAGTCGCGGTTCAGTTTTTTCCGATTCAACGGAATGACGAAGATCCAGCCGGGTGCAGAGGAGTGAGTTACAGCTGTTTGCGGAACTTAGGGCACGGCTCAATTTTTTCTGTTTTTGCCACTTTTTCGCCTCAACCGCAATTCTGAGCTCATTACTTGTCCATTTCCCTTGTAAATAGGCTCGTTCTCTTTGCAATTAAGATGCAGAGGGCGCCCCTACCTTTTATTGGCCAGATGCGATCAAAATTGCCTTATTGGGCAAATATCGGCTTTTTAGCACAGAACAGTTGGCATGATAGCTATCGTTGTTCAACTGACCTAGAAATTTGAGACGATGGTCCTGGTTGTATTGTGGAGGGCTGGAAATGCCGGTATTTTCCATATAATATGTATTTCCCATGTACAGGGTACCAGAATACCTATCACCGTGAGAATGTGTAATACTGGCCAAAGAAACCATAAATTGGAAATACCGGCATTTCCAGCCCTCCACAATACAACCAAGACCATCTTCTCAAATTTCTAGGTCAGTTGAACAACGATAGCTATCATGCCAACCGTTCTGTGCTAAAAGGCCGATATTTGCCTAATATGGCAATTTTGATCGCATCTGGCCAATAAAAGGTAGGGGCGCCTTCTGCATCTTAATTGCAAAGAGAACGAGCCTATTCACAAGGGAAACAGGCAAGTAATGAGCCCAGAATTGCGGTTGAGGCGAAAAAGTGGCAAAACAGAAAAAATTGAGCCGCGCCCTAAGTTCCGCAAACAGCTGTAAAAATGAAACGGACAACAAAACCAAACTCACTGGAGCGCACTTGAATACTGAAGCAAGACGTTTGAAAGAAATACCGGAGGCTTGAGTCGAGAGGGGATTAATTTGAGGGAGGGCTCGAGTTATCGTTCGGGTCGAAGGCAAGATAGCGAATATTGGTATACCATCAAAACAAAACTCACCTTGAAGCCGTCCAGGTGGAAGGGAAGTTCCAAGTAGGATCTCGGTGCAATTACTGGGGTCGGTGTGGTTGAGAGCCAAGTCGAATCTACTGCGGTTCGGAGCCAAGTCGCATCTACCAACCCGATACCAGGAACGCTGCCAACCAACAATGAACCAACAATGAGGCTTAGGAACACAGTCGGCGTACCTGGGCCGAAGATACAGGGGACATGCGCAAACGCAACAGCTCCAGGCGGCGACACTAATGTCGAGATCAATCTACGAATGGAGGTCTTACGCCGACTTCAGCGTGAGACAAGCCAACCTGTGGGCCGGGATGAATTGTGATTCAGCATAGCGGTGGGTCATATCGACGGCGATCGAGATATTCTGTAACAAGTCAATATTCCCACCTTGGGCAGGGTCTCACGTTGCCCATGGAAATCGAGTTGGGTCTGGATCTTGACTGGCGTCTGCTCCAAAGTAAGAAGCATGAATCCCCATTCCGCGGACGGACGCGGGTGCCTCAGCGTTGTTTTCATTTATGTGGCCATATCCACCCAGAAATATGTTCAGCTCTCTATAAATTTCGGATTTGTTGGCTTTGATTGTCCGGAGCTGTATGCAGCAGAGTTGATCTGGGATGACATGCGAGGTTCCCCGTGATGAGCTAGGCGCAGATACTGTATTCCCTGTCTGGTATCTCCAGGACATCCTGGCAGCGCTGGACTCGCTCGATCAGGGGCCCGCCATTTATGCGCAGGCATGCGCTGAGGCGGGGATAAAGCCCATCAACCATCCATTCTAGGAAGACGATTCCAAGCAATCTTTCCAAAGACCCCCCAGACCGCAGACTAACCATAGATATCCAGGTGTCCAAGTTCTTACATAAATGTAGTGCTATTATTCCAGACAGTACATAGAGTAGGGAATGGGGTTGGGTTCACTCTCCGCCATTCCCATCGCCCTGCGGCCTGGAGTTCAGCGGCTTATGGATGTCGCCCCCGCTGATCTCTCCGCACCCACAAATATATGGCTGTTTGGACCTCTTTAGACGTGAAGCAGCGGAGAACAAGAAGAGAGTCGCTCACCTCAGTCTCCACCCACCCAAGTGATACGAAGGCTGACGGGAGGCGACCCGATGGTAGGGTATTTCTACCGCAAAAGGAATCGATAAATACATATGAAACACGGTGTAACTTGTCCATGCTGTGAAAGCTGCTGTGGAATGTATTATGGCTGTACCATGGGCTGTATTTGCGCTATCATGACATGTCAAGTGGAGCATATCTAGGGCTACGGTTTGGGTGATTTACATTTCTTCTCAAAAAATATCTGACAGAGTTGAAAAATCGCATTTTCACATAGCTGGCTCGTTTGATCACATTTCATCACACAAGACATGCCTGCGCTCTGCTCCGGCGTGCAGGTTGACATCCAAATTAGGGCGCGGCGGTGGCGTGGGAAACCCAAACAGTCGCATACTGATACGAGGGATCTCTTTAATAACATGGTATATATAAAAATATTTTGATGCTATCATTATCTCCAAAATGTGCATATCATTCTTCTGGGCTATCTGGTATTTTAGTTTGTCCAAAAATATGCTCTCATTGTCTCGCAGTGATCAAAAAAACCAGCAGCCATCACTTTGTGCCATAACGAGTACCTCCTTGACCTGCCATTTATTCATACCTCATGTATTAAGCAGATCCCTCGAATCAGGCAGGAAATGCTTGAAAAAATGAACATACCCTGGAGTGCTTGTGCAATAACAAATATCAGATATTGGGAACTAACTGCATCATGCCGACTGTGCGACAGGTGTGCCACACATTTTTAACCGGCTGCCGTGTTCCCTCCCCTCCCAGGTGCCGAAATCACCCAAGAGCTCCCGAATCGGCCCGGAAATAACCGAGAACGATGCATCAAAGCATTACGTCTGGATCAGACGGCACGGTTTTCCAGGTGTTCCGAACATCCGATTTCCGTTTCAACTTGGGTACGTTCCGAAAGCCCTGCTTAAACCGCTTTCTAACGCACCCACAATCACAAATATCCGTCCAGAAACGAGCGAGAAACAAGGAAGACAAAGTGGTCTCTCAAAATTGTTTTTGTTTTCAAAACGTGCTGACCGTCATCAATTATGCAAACAGCTGTAAACCAAAACCAAACCAAACCAAACCCTCTTCCATGGTTTTGGTATTGGTTTGAGGATTCTGGGAACAGAACCAGTAAGGGCGTTAGCAACTCGAATAACACGTAAAGGGCATCGCACCGATGTATTAAGTCCTTTAATAATGACATTCCATCAGCGTCTATTTCATTTCCTTCCTCATCAAATTTCATTTCTTTCCTCATCAATAACAGCACTTTAACCTTACTTTCAGCATCCACCGACCTCGACAGCGGCAAATTATTTACTCACCAATTTTTCCTCTTGGGACACAGTTTTGAGGTCTTGATATTGTTTGGTTTTCTGAAGGATCCCTCAAATTCCAGGCGAGGTGTTTGAGGCAGCAGCGGATATTCCTGCTCCACCGGCTGTGAACGAAAAGGGGTTCGGTATCGACGCGCCAAATGCACCGCAAGCCATGGTGAGCCGCACCTTCGAAAACCGTTCACCCGCTGCGACCATTACCTTCCTTGACTCTGGTGCTACCGACCACTTCTTCCGTAATCGCACAGACTTTGCAACGTATGAGGCGATCCCTATGCGTACGGGCAAGTCGGTGCTGTCGTCTGAGGGTGATTTCTCGATCATCGGAAAGGGCACTGTCACGAAGCTATTCCACTTCACTGGCAAAAACGGTCCACATTACATTCAAAAATGCCCTCCATACGCCATCCTTATCGGCAAATCTCATCTCCGTCAGCCAGTTTGACAAGGCGGGGTTATTGGTCGATGTTCGGGGGCGGTGAGGCCACTGTGCACGAGAGTCCGGACAGGAAACGCACCATGATCCTGCATGGTCACGGATCAGACGGAATGTATGTGCTCGAAGCGGACAACACCCACGCCAATATCTCCACTGCTGCTCCCGATGACCTGAAGAAATGGCACCGGCGCATGGTTCACGGAAGCACGGACACTATCTGCGAAATGCACTCGAAGGGACTGGTCTCTGACCTCGATATCACCGACAAAACTCTTGATGGCAAATGCCTAAACTGCCGAGCGGGTCGTCAGCACGCTCGCCCATACGATGGCCGTACCGATCCGGATGTACCTCCTCTCGAGCTCGTTGCCTTTGATTTGTGGGGACCTTCACGCGTCGCGTCGGTCGGCGGGAATTACTACATGATGCAGATTGTTGACAGCGGCACCTCTCACAAGCACACCGATTTCTTGAAGGACAAAAGCGAAGATTCGACTATCGCCGCCTTGGATACCTATCGTATCATGGCGGAGCGGCAGACTGGCCGGCCTATCAAACGTGTCCGGATTGATCAGGCGTTCATGTCGGGAAAGTGGAAAGAGTATTTCAAAACTCACGGGATTATCCACGAGCCGACTGCGCCATATTCATCTTCGGAGAATGCGCTTGCAGAACGCGCTATCCGCACGACCACAGAGGACATCCGCGCTATGCTCCACGACTCCGGCATTCCGCATAAGTACTTGGCAGCAGCGGGAGCTTGCTCCTCCACTACGCGTAACCTCATGCCATCGCGCCGTCACCTGGGAAGATTCCTGAGGAGAACTTCACAGGCCAGCCTCCAAGTGTCGCGCATCTTCGTGTTTTTGGATGCTGTTGCACCGCGAAGGTGAATACGACGCACAGCGGGCACAGAGCGGACGGCGGGAGCAAGCTCGAAAGCCGCACAATCGACGCTACCTTTATTGGGTATGCGTCTGGTGCTGGGAATTACATCTTAATCGATGACCATGGCGTGCAGTTCGAGAGTCGCAACGTAGAGTTTGACGAGGGCGTTCCTCATCGCACATTGGATGTGGGGGAGAGGATGTGGGAGATGGATGAAGCGTCTGTGGACTTGGATCCATCCAATAGCGCTCGGAGTAACACCGTTCCGGAAGCTCCAGATGCAAGCCCAGTCAGTCCTATTTCTTCCGTCACCTCGCGCTCGACGTCCCCTGAACCCGCGCCGCCGCCTCCTCTTCGTCGTTCTACACGAACCATTACCACCAGCACTCTCGGAAACAATGCCCGGGAATACGACGCGATCGAGAAAGCTGCCAAGAGTTCAAAAGAGGATTGGGCAAATGACACCGCAAAACCTCGCGCATATGCGGCATTCGAGCGCCTCAACGCTGACCTCGACGAGTACATGGCACAGACCCTCATGTCGTACACCCAGACCGTCTCTACGTTCCCAGGACTTACTCAGAGGCTGTCAAGCTCGACTCCGACCGCTGGACCGCCGCTATGGACGTCGAGATGGCCTTTCATAAAAAGAAGGGCACGTGGGAGCTCCAGCAACCCCCTCCTGGCGCGAACGTCATGGCTTCCAAGTGGGTCTACAACGTGAAGAAAGACGGTGAGGGCAGCTGGCTTCGGGATAAGGCGCGCTTGGTTGGAAAAGGCTTCACCCAGATCTACGGCATCGACTACGAGGAGACATGGGCCGCCGTCGCTCGTCTCGAATCCATTCGCATGACCGCCGCCATCGCTGCACAGAGAAACCTTCATCTGTGGCAGATTGACTTCGAAGCTGCGTACTTGAACAGCGAGACGAAGGAGGAGATCTACATGGAGCAGCCGCGTGGGTACGAGGTTCCTGGAAAGGAGGGCTGGGCATGCAGGCTGAAAAAGACGATTTATGGGACAATGCAAGGTGGCCACGATTGGGCTGCGACCTTGTCGAAGACCTACGATGATCTCGGCTACACGTCGTCCAAGGCCGACCCATGTGTGCGCATCAAGACGTCGGATGATGGCGGATACACACTGACCGACACCTACACCGATGACGTCTGGGGAGCATCATCGTCCGCCGAGGAGGCTGCGCTCCGCAAGACCGAGTTGGGCCAGATCTGGGATATCAAGGTGCGTACCAGTCTGCCTACGGCATAGTGCTTGCACTAAGATTTGCCGTCGTAGGGCGGACTGGTAACAAGTGTAGCCAAGCAAATGCTGACCTGGACCCTGAGCTAACATCCATTGCCGGTGCTTTCAACATGAGTGATGACAGTGAACCGTGCGCCGGCGCAGGTGTCTGGCTGTCACCAGAACTGAGCCCAAGATAAATAGGATGCGGTGAGGGCAATAATGGCATGAATTGGACCCGAAGCCGGTTGATAGATCATTTTGGCCGGCAAGCCATGCCGTTCAATTGGACCGCCCCAACAGCTTGTAAGTCCTGGTTTATGCTGACCTTGCACCACCGCTCCACTGACGACGCTGCGACCCGCTCCAACAGGCTGTAAGTCCTGGTTTATGCTGACCATGCACCACCGCTCCACTGACGACGCTGCGACCCGCTCCAGCAGGCTGTAAGTCCTGGTTTATGCTGGCTTTGCACCACCGCTCCACTGACGACGCTGCGACCGCTCCAACAGCCTGTAAGTCCTGGTTTATACTGACCTTGCACCACTGCTCCACTGACGATGCAGCGACCGCTCCAACAGCGCGTAAGTCCTGGTTTATGCTGACCTTGCATCACCACTCCACTGACGACGCTGTGACCGCTCCAACAGGCTGTAAGTCCTGGTTTATGCTGAATTTGCACCACTCCACTGACAATGCTGCGACCGCTCCAACAGGCTTGTAAGTCCTGTAAGTCCTGGTTTATGCTGACCGTGCACCACCGCTCCACTGACGATGCTGCGACCCGCTCCAACAGGAAGTAAGTCCTGGTTTATGCTGACCATGCACCACTGCTTGCCTGACGACGCCGCGATCACTCATGACACCACTATTCATTCATTAGCTTGTGAGTCTCAATGTGTCCACTCTAAACATAGAGCTTCCACTAAAGACAATGCCGACACTCGGCTCTGATCTGAAAGCTAGTAAGTAATGTCTCACCAAACCCGTTCTCAGATGGTCATTGACGGGCTCCAGAAAGTATGCAAGCTTGTGCGCTGCTTGATCATGTACTGTTTTCATTCCATTACAGAAACATGATCAACTGCAAGCACTTGTCCGACGGACCAAGAAGGTTTGAAACCGTCTTTCAAACAATTTCCCACATAAGGTGAGTTGTTGATATTCAAATTCCAAAATCATTGCCTGATATTGTTGTCAAGGATGAATACAAGCGTCGGGACATGAAGAATCGCGATTGAGATGGGTCCTGGTTGGCATCGGGTTGGGACGAAACACTTGGCAATGATATGCGGGCGTGGGGTTGAAAATTGGCCCAGCACAGATTTCCACCGAGCATTACCATGTTTTTGCGGCTGAGATCAAAGTCCTTGCCTGGCGGATTCCACGAAAAGAACGTCAGTAGCGTGAATTTCAACCCCTTCGCTCCACGATCAGGCGAGGATTTGCTCAGTCCCAGACAGAGGGAGAGGGAACTTTGAAGTAGCCTTGAAGTTGACATTTGCTCGGGACTAGAAAATGTTAGAATACTTGTTTGTCTCCACGTGCTGCATTAGCGCCAATCCAACGGCGTGCAGAAATTAATCATTATATTCAGCTCCGCTCGCATGCCGAGGTGCAGACTCTGGATGGCTGGCTCAATAGTTGAAAGATTAGCGCCATCCAACGGCATGCAGAAATCAATCATTATATTCAGCTCCGCTCCCATACCGAGCTGCGGACTCTGGATCGCTGGCTCAATAGTTGAATGCTGTTTTTGGTGGATCAATTCTTTTGAAATTTATTTGATTCACCAATCCCCGTGAGCTTCTTCATGTTCGACTCGGTCATATTCATCTCGCACACCAATTGAGCGTATTCTCGACTTGAGCGGCAGCCTCAAGCCTGCCCGTCTCAAAAATCCTCGCGACAAAATCTTTTCTCTTTGTCGTCGGCTAATACTCTTTTGCCCATTCACATTCACATCTCAGTATTGGAACCCCCATTACCTTCCGCTCGATCCCACCGAGTCCCCAATATTATGGGCGGCTACCTTATTCCTTCAATGATTCAATTTCGTGCGAGCCCATTTAGCATGGAATCTTGTTTGACCGACTTGGCTAGGTGAGCATTCCTCTCAAGTTGCTGAGCCTAACCTAGCCTGTTTCGGTTCACGTCCACGGAGCTCCTACCTCAATGATATCTGCCTCCATGCACCCCACACTCCAAGCTCATGCTTTGATCATACATGACTCGTGCCTCCATTGTCACTGATTTGATGGGAGCATCGAATTGGAGGGACAATTGTACATTCAGCCAGGGTCGCTAGGGTGATAATATCTCACTGATGATCAGCCCTTCTGAGGCACCCAGGAAGAACATTATTATTTCTGCAGTGGGCTGAAGTGTACTCCATAAGCTGGATAATATTATGGCCATTTGATCTATGGTTCGGCTGAACCGTCGGGCGACCAGCTCACCAGGGTTACCCAGGCACATTAATATTCTTTGTACGGCGGGCTGAACGGAGCTCTGTGGGCTGTATAATATTACGGCTGGCGGATCTATGGTTCGGCTGAACCGAAGTCCATAGGGCGCATAATATTCCACTAATGATCAGCCCAACAGCGAGGCAGAATAATAATATTTCTACGGTGGCCGATCTGTGGGGCATAGGCTGCAAAATATTATGGCTACTTGATAGGTGCGCTCAGAGTAGAGTTCTGCGGCCAGCTGCAGACGCAGATTAGTCTCTCGTAGACAGACGCTACAAACATAACTTACCTCGTACCCTCGGTTGTTTGTAGACGCAGATGGCTGTGCGATCAGTCACATCACACACCAAACAAAAAGACTCCGATGATTTCCGATGAGCCCCGACGGCCGTGCGCCTTGTGGTTGCTGTCGAGATCCCACTCGCTGTCGTTGGGTGCTTCTCATCAACAGTGAACAGTGCATGAGAGTAGTTTCGGGGCCAGAACTAGTGATGTCCCGGGTCAGGGTCGGGCTCAAAACCCAAGCCCGACCCAGGTCTCCACGAGACCCTGAGGACTTGGACTGGTCACCGCTGTCGCTGTCTCAAGGCCACTGCAGGGCTATATTGAGGACTTTGAATGATATTTCGTGGATAGAAGCTACAGGAAAGACATGTAAGGTAGGCGTCAGTCACTCACAACGAGCGGTCACATGACCAAAGCGTGACAGCAACAAAGCTCTGGCCACAAAATATTTAGACACAAAGTAAAGCCGAGAAATGGTGTACTTAGGTCCTGTGGAGACATCCTCGGTTTCAGATTTTCAAAATATTCATTATTCATGGAGGAGTACAAGATTTTTTAACCCATTTTTTTTGAAGTGCAGAAATGTTTGTTTTGTCGATTGGAGATGATTTGGGTTCTGGACATCGTAAATTTTGGCCGCTTAGGTAAGATTCTCACGCACCATATAAGGCAATGTTGCAGGAAGAGAACAAGATCATACTGTTAACTTGCTGCCAACTGAGGAATAACAGTGATGCACTATATTCTGTTTGGTGTACCAGTCTGTGAAAGTACTCAAATATTTCAATTCTGATCAAGCTTGGTGACATTATGTTCCGAAAAAAAAAAATGAGCCTCCAAAGCATGAAATTTGGCTGATTTCCAGCATGTTTGTTTGAGCTCTCGAAATTTTTGCCGCGTGACCGTGATGTGGACAAGGTCATGTGATCGCTCGTTGTGAGTGACTGACACCTACCTTAGTGGCCTTGTGAATGCTTCACTGTGCTCACAGTGCATGCTCCCTCTCCCGGCTACGGCAAAATAAAGGGTCTGCCCGCCACGCGAGTACTCGCGAATGACCGACTCTCGATGGGATTCAAATCGGGGGAGTATGGCGGGAGATACACGAGGCGAACACCTAGAACGCAAGCCGCGTTCGGCTCGTAGGAGCGCCCTGCACCCCGGCGACTTTTTATTAAGTTAGGCATGTTCGAAAGCCCTGGCACTTCACCTGATTTGCGGAGCTCTTTTCGGATGAATTTGCAGCGATCCTCAATAAGTTGACTTAGAGTTGGTGAAGAATAAATAAGTCGTCGTGCAATTTAGGGTAGGCCGCGGCCACTGGTTCCAATGAGCGGAGAGTGCGGCTTGATTGTGGAGCTTAAAAAGCTTCGGACAGACAGACAGACCTTATAAAGAACGTGACACTGCACGTGGATTCTTGTTCAATTTGGACTACACTTTAGTTGTGCTGCAAAGTGTTCCATGGTGTTCCTGGCGGTTTTTTAAACATTTCTGCTTACCTGTTCCAATGAAAAAAATTTCCGACCCCCTGTATTCAAGGGAAAGTTGGATCCCACCACCAAATTGGGAAAGTCAAATGTTTCACAGCACGCAGTGGCTGCTGGCAATCTGATGGTCCCGAAAAGTAATTCCAGGAGTTTTTGGTGGTGCTTCATGCGCCTCTGACTACCTGTTTTGGTGTGCAACAAATTGTACTCGCCGCATTCAATTAAAGGATGGATCAACTTCCAATTGGGAGTGCTAAATGTTCGGCAGCCCGCAGTGGCCACCGGCAAGCTCGTGGTCCCAAAAAGTGTTTCGATGCGTTCTTGGTACTGTCTAAACTACTGCTTGTAACTTTTTCAGGTGCGAAAAAAAATATCCTCACTGCACTTCAGGGAAAGTTGGAATGTCGATTGCGGGAATGTCAAATGTTCGGCAGCCCGCAGTTGCCACCAGCAGTCTGGTGGTTATAACATGCGAGCTTGCGAGCACAAGTTGTTTATAGCGTCTGTCTACGAGAGACTAGCATTCCTGGTACTGTTTAGGCTACTTCCTATTGCTTCTTCCAGTGCGAACAAAGTTCTAGTAGCCGTATCCAAACGGAAAGTATGATTGCACTTCCACTTTTGGAATGGCCAGCAACACCAGCCTTCAATATGTTCCTCCTACGGACCAGCTGCATTCAGAGCAAAGTTTGCTATTGGCTTCTTACATAATCTCCCCTGAAGTACTTGCGAGCCTCTGAAGGGCCAGTTATCAGTGATCTTCAGGACAAGGGAGTGGGGTGAGAGTGTGCACTCAAAGCACTCGCGTATTGTGATAGCTTGGAGCATGGGTGTTATGGTTCTCCAGGGATGGCACTATGTTTTTTCTTCGATGCTAACTAGCGGATGGCGCTGCTCGGTGCGCTCACTGCAAAGAGCCACGCTTCGCGGCCGATGGACGACCCTCGCCGACTTTTTTGTTATTTCCCAATAATCTCGCGCCTCCAGGGCTTCTTCCAGAATCCCAAGAAGGTGGAGCAGCTGCTTTACCGGCACAACTACAAGCATATCCCTGGTACCATCAGTGACGTTTTCGATAGCGAGAATTATAGGAACCTTCGGAAAAAGAACGTTGTTGTGGACGGCCAGGAGCTCTCCCATCACTATTTCCCCGGCAAATATGACATCGCCCTCTCCATCTGCACTGACTCGTACCTCCTTTTCGAACGACGACGAAAAGGTCCCTCGGCAACCCTCATTCTTGCCGAAGTCCATAATATCCTCCCAAACACGCGCACACATCTTGAGGACCTGATGTCTGCAGGAGTCATTCCGAGTCCTAAAACTCCAAATAACCTTCACAGTTTTCTCATTCCCTTCGACGACGAACTCGCACAGCTTGCAGTCGGGATCCCGACATACATCGCGAAGGCTTTCCGCAGTTACGGAGACAGGGAGTGGGGCTGGGTCGGCGAGTCGCTTTATTTCCTTCCAGAAGGCCGCCGCGGACGGTGCATCCAGCAGTTTTTTTGCGATTCCGCTCTCGGATTTCGTAAAGACGATCCCTTCCTCGATGAGCAGCAAGGTATGACAGACGTTGCGGTGGTGTCTCAGTTACAGCGTTTCCTGAGTTATCAAGCAGGGCTCTCTCGGGAGCCGAGATGACCGCCAATCCCCTTGGACGAAGAACTGCTCGCATTGGTGAAACGCGTGACACCGGGAATGTGAGCGTGAATAGACTGGACACCGTTCAAGATACTAATGTCGCCCATTATCCCGACGCAGTTTCACTGCAGGCTCTTGGTCAGTAGTATTTGACTTCTGCCTCCTTCGAGTTTATCGATGGGCGCTGCTTGCATTTTCAGACGTCAATGACCGCATGTGGACCCAATACCTCTGACCGTTTTGTGTACGCGTTTCCCGACTACATTGGGAGAATTATTCTTATTCGTTGTTAGCATCCTCCTCTCAGACCTCCTGTCTCTTTTTACTCGATCTCCCTTGTGCATTCTCATCATGGCTGGTGCGCATCGTACCCACTGTGATGCCTATAACTACTCCCTCCAGCGTACCCACTTCCCGTGCTCGGCGTGAGGTTCTCCTCTAGCGCAACCACCGCGCCGTTCATCTCCTGCTGCGGCTGATAAGACGGCTCCTTCTGCTGCTGCTCCACGTAGGGGTTGAACAAGAACGGCGAAGGCGTGAGGTTAGGTAGAGTCGGCGATCTGACCCTGGCTGCGGAGTGATGCGGCGCTCCCGGCTCGGACTTGACGCGGGGGCCCGTGGGCGGCGTCCCTCCACCCCGCACACTCATGACGTTCGCCTCAAGCGCGGCTGCCACACCCATTGGGCCGTGCATCTGCTGTTGCGGCTTGTAAAACGCCTGCTGTTGCTGCTGCGCGTCGGGGTTGAACGAGAACGGCGACGGCGTGAGGTTGGACCAGGGCAGCATCGTCGGCGTGGACTGCGATCCCGATCCGCCCCCTGCACTGACACTGGCCGCAGCACTGAGGCGCTCCTTGGCCGCGCGGATGACGTCCACAGGGTTTGCGAGCAAAACCGCAGCGGACGCGAATGTCGAGGCGAGAGGTGTTGCCGGGGGATTCGGAGGAGGAGGCGCCTTTTGGGGGCTCGCCTGCTTGCGTGGCGCCGCGCGCTTCATCGGCGCGTAGTCATCGTCCGAATCCTCGTCGTCCTCCACTGGCTGCCTCGTCGCCTTGCGCTTCGTGTCCGCCTTCGCGCTACCGCCCACACCAACGGTGTTGTGGCTATCCACGGCGTCCTTCGCAGATAGCTCTCCGTCGCCCAGCGACGCCGCCTGGTACTCGTCAATGAACGACACCATCGTCTTGTACACTTTTCCATTGTTCCGAATATCTCCATGCTGCTTCCGCACGTCCTGTCGCATCGCCGACACCCCTTTGCCCAGTGCCTCAAGCGACAATCTCTCTTTGTGTCGATGCACGAGGATGCCGATCATGATGAACTCTACAGGCGCAATCTTCGCAAAGCCCGCGCTATTGCGAGGCTCGCGCACCAGTCCCTCGAAGACGCGGTATGTGTTCTCGATGCTCGCGGCAAAGGCGGGGTTCATCGGCGCGGTGTCGGCGAGCCACTTCTCCGTCGCTCGTATGGAGGTGGTCTTAGGGGAGACGGCGATGCATTGAATGGTCTGCGCGAGGCAGCGGAAATCGGACCCGTGAAGAAGAATAGAACGAATGAATTGAGAAAAGTATGAATTGATAATTCATGTAGCTAATTTACGACAGCTTTTATACTCTATAATAAAATGCTAGAAGGTTCTAAGTATTAGTAAAATATCAGTAAGCTACTGAGTAAGAAAGCTCGGGCAGAAACTACGAGAACAAGTCAGCGCTGCATGCTGACTGATGATCCGAGCCGGAGGCGCATCAGTGCCGTCGGCTTGATCAATGATCCAACAACCCGCGGGTACGATCCCATGCGAGGGCGTCCCCACTGAGGCCCGCCTCCTCGTTGTTGAGGAAGTCGTCTTGCAGCGCGCGCACAAATGTCGCACGCGGGGTGCTGATGACCTTTAGCTTCTCTGCGGGTGTGAGAGCCACGCCGTGTGAGAGCCACGCCGAGCTGGACGCGCTGAAAAGACATCCGGGTGTAAAACATCGAAAAACCAACAAAAAAATAATACCTGGAAGATTTCGCGCTCATCCGCGTCATCGAGATTCTGGTACTCGACGCACACGACGGCCTTGCTGTCAAAAATGTTACGAAACTTTGGCGGGAGGATCTTCTTCGCCGTGCGCGTGCGGTGGTCTGGGTTATCGCGATACCAATACTTTTCGCCCGTCTCTCTGTCGAGTACCATCTATACTCAGTACGGATCAATAGACATAGAAGAGGGAGGAAATGAGACAGAGAAAAAGATACGCGCAAGTTTTCCCGCTACCGTCGACCCGACTGCGGCTGGAGAGCAAAAATATAACTGGAGAGCCTGAGTAGAGACGGATTAGATCATACTGTAGTATTTCGCTCAATTCGTGGGTCACGCGTCACAGGCCCCCAAATCCACGAATATTTTCGGGGGTGTCACAAGTCACCGAGGCCGACCACGAACTTGCAAAAGAAGTCACAAAAAACCCCAGAAAAAGGCGAAAAATTAAATTTTTTTCTCCGCAATGCCTTGGCGTTGGATTTGCTGCGGAGCTTGTGCGATTGACATTTTCTTGTTTTGGCGGCACCAGAATACATCAAGACAGCTCAACAGGACCTATTTTGCGTGAGGAATGTAGTCTGTATGTCTGGGTAATGAATCTTATTATTTCCCCAAAAACACGAATTTTTTCTTGTGTCACGCTCCTGAAGGCCAATCCACGAATATTGAAGTTCGGTTTTTGGTGTCACAGGTCACAGGCGGCACGAATTGAGCGAAATACTACAGTAGTCCGAAGTGCAAATAGAGATGGGGGACACACCTATACTTTCCACCAACGGTATACGTACCCCTAACCTGAGAGCTGAAAACGCGGTGCTGGAGGCTTGGGCGGGGACGCGTCGTGAGCGAAGCGAGTAAGTAGCGAGAGCACGTGTGAAGCACCGCCACGCTTTTACGTAATTTGACGGTCTGCCAACGAGCGCACCGTGATTACTATCAGACTAAGTAGTGGAAACGCAAGAAGACTCGTCGCTGTCGCTTGTGATGAACGTGGGAATCTTTTTAAACTCCGATGATTTGTAATAACGCGGCGAGCGATCATGGCATCAACCTTATCAACAGACTACAACATGCGAGGTACGAGCACCAGATTGTTGTAGCGTCTGTCTACGAGAGATTACAGCTTTTTGCGGAACTTAGGGCGGGGACGGTTTTTTTCCATTTTCGACAATTTTCCTGAGGAAAGCTGCCACAAGCTCAAATTTGATCAGATTGCCTTTAAATTAGGCACGTTAGAATCGTATTCAAAATCTGCAGTCAACACAATGCCGGTATTTTTGAAGCCATCAAAAAATGAAATTTCTACCGCAAAATCTCTGTCTTCCGCAAGTCACCTGTAGCATTCGGAGTACTGCTCAGATTAACCTAGTTTTGGAAATGTTATACTTATACATGTACCCTAGTCAACCATGATGATTCTAAATGTGGTCATACCCAAATCTGCTTTGAGTGCTCTATTTTCTAAAGGAGGGGGATAACCGTTTCAACAAGGTGCACAATGAATTACAGTTACTTCAAATAATATCAATCCAAAATTCACGTTGACTAGAGTACATCCATGGGTATAACATATCCAAAATCTAGGTCAATCCGAGCAGTACTCCAAGTGCTACAGGTGACTTGCGGAAGACAGAGATTTTGCGGTAGAAATTTCATTTTTTGATGGCATCAAAAATACCGGTATTGCGTTGACTGCAGATTTTGAATATGATTCTAAAATGCCTAATTTCAAGGCAATCTGATCGAATTTGAGCTTGTGGCAGCGTTCCTCATGAAAATTGTCGAAAATGGAAAAAAACCGTCCCCGCCCTAAGTTCCGCAAAAAGCTGTAAGCTTTCTCGAGCTCGGAATCTGCGCAACACACTGCGTGTTATTTGGCATTTATGTGACATTTTATGGAGACCGATTTCCTTCAGTTTGAATTGGAGGTGATGACCAGCGCAATTCTGAACGAAAACGTCTCCTCCAATTTCCTCCTGTTGGTCTTGTTCTTACAGCTTTTTGCGGAACTTAGGGCGGGGACGGTTTTTTTTCCATTTTCGACAATTTTCATGAGGAACGCCGCCACAAGCTCAAATTTGATCAGATTGCCTTGAAATTAGGCACGTTAGAATCGTATTCAAAATCTGCAGTCAACGCAATACCGGTATTTTTGATGCCATCAAAAAATGAAATTTCTACCGCAAAATCTCTGTCTTCCGCAAGTCACCTGTAGCATTCAGATTACTGCTCAGATCAACCTAGTTTTTGGAAATGTTATACCTATATATGTACCCTAGTCAACCATGATGATTCTACATGTGGTCATACCCAAATCCGCTTTGAGTGCTCTATTTCTAAAGGAGGGGGATGACCATTTCAACCACGGTGCATAATGAATTACAGTTACTTCAAATATTATCAATCCAAAGGTCACGTTGACTAGAGTACATCTATGGGTATAACATTTCCAAAATCTAGGTCAATCCGAGCAGTACTCCAAGTGCTACAGGTGACTTGCGGAAGACAGAGATTTTGCAGTAGAAATTTCATTTTTTGATGGCATCAAAAATGCCGGTATTGCGTTGACTGCAGATTTTGAATACGATTCCAACGTGCCCAATTTCAAGGCAATCCGATCAAATTTGAGCTTGTGGCGACGTTCCTCATGAAAATTGTCGAAAATGGAGAAAAACCGTCCCCGCCCTAAGTTCCGCAAAAAGCTGTAATCCAGGAGCTTCATCCTTGACAGAGGCGGTGCTGTATTTCGGCCGGGCCGACTCAATAGCATCGGGAATCCCCGCAACACACTGCGTGTTATTTGGCATTGGTGCCTACAAAACATGATATTTTATGGAGAGCAATTTCCCTCGGTTTGAATTCGAGATGAGAGCTAGCGCGATTCTGAACAAAACTGTCTCCTCCCATTCCTACGGGCCTGGTCCTTAATCCAGGAGCTTGGCAGCTATTCATTCTTGACAGAGGCGGTGCTGTATTTCGACCGGGCCGACTCAATAGTGTCGGGAATTCCCGCAATACATCACAATATATCTACTGTTGCGGATATTTTGCAGAAAAACGCAGTGATTCTGTC
This sequence comes from Mycena olivaceomarginata, assembly GCA_029378375.1. Classification (NCBI taxonomy): domain Eukaryota; kingdom Fungi; phylum Basidiomycota; class Agaricomycetes; order Agaricales; family Mycenaceae; genus Mycena; species Mycena olivaceomarginata. The sequence goes on along the minus strand of JARKIC010000416.1, from coordinate 128,428 downwards.
CTAGCAATTACCGTTGCAATTGATTCGAACCAGATGGAACAAGATCCTCACAGCACCGCCTCCCTTTAGAATGAAGAGCTTCAAAGCCACAGGCTCAATGACGAGGGCGGCAACAGGAAATCTGAAGAGACAGTTTTGCTTAGAATCACGCTGGCTATCACCTCCCAATCATGAGAAATTAGGTCTCCCCAAGTCGCATTTCTAATTCTGTGCGGGCAATTGCCGTTGCAATTGCTTCGGACCGGATGGAGCAAGGTCCTCATGGCACCGCCTCCCTTTAGAATGAAGAGCTTCAAAGCCACAGGCTCAATGACGAGGGCAGCAACAGGAAATCTGAAGAGACAGTTTTGCTCAGCCGAGTAGTATACATCGCCGAGCTGCCAGCAGCCCGCGTCATTTGCTATATTTAATTTGCTTCTACACGCTTGCGCGACACTCAATTGAACAGAATATATATAGATTCCAAGCCGTAGTTGATAGCTGTTGAAGCAATCGGGCACCAACATGCCCTAAATTCCTTGACCGTTAAAACAAGTCAAAAAACCATCGAATGTGGCGCAAACAAAAAATTAAATACCTAAGTCATCCTGCTCGTCCGCGCTGTCCACATCCTCCTCCCGATAGGCGTCGGCGGTAGCAAGCGTGTCGAGCATGCTAAAGACCTCATTCTCGCCCCCGCTCTCGTACCCTTCCTCCTCGTCAGAAAAGTCTTCATCGATATTGTAATGTCTATCTTCTCCACGGGCGGCACGGCGTGTGTCAAGCCTTGCTCGAGCTAGCTGAGTGGCATTCGGACCCCACGGCGGCAGTGTCGATGTATCCAAGCCGCAGTCTGGCAACGATTTTTGCCAAGTCGCGCAGAGATGCACGAGGTCATCGCGCATGAGCTCGTATTGGTATCTGTCGGGGGCGGTACCTGCCACTCGTCGTAAGTCAGTAATTTAGCAAGGTCAGAAATGAATAGCGGACCGGCTTCTTCGAGAGCATGATTCACCAGCGCCCATTCTTCTGCAAACCAGACTTGCAGTGCAGCTCGCTCCTTTTTGAGACGAATGTCCTCCTCTCTGCAGCGATCGATTTGAAGTAGGGCCTTGATCCCCGCACGCACGCCGTCGTCACACAACCACGGAGGTGGGGTGGTCTGCTGCTCGGTTTCGTCATCGTCGAGGCCGACATCTTCCCAAATATCATCGTCAACATCTAACTTCCAGAGTTGACCATCTGGAATTGGGCGAGGTGCAAGCGCGCCTCGCGGGGCATTTTTATCGCGGATGAGCTGGGCTACCTTGGCGCATTGCTTGTTATATTCTAGAGCAAGATTTTGAATGCCCTTTTCACGACGTTTGACGGCTGCCTCGGTATGGGAGTAAAGCTTCTGCTCTGTGAGAATGTAAGACGCCGTCGATGACCAGGAAACAAGATTCGTGTACCATTCACCAGTCGTCGAAACGACCGCTCTACGAGATCTAACTCAAATTTGCGTTGGCGTAGCCGATCGCGTAGCCGTCGCTTCGTTGCGCGGGCATTCATCCGAGCGTTATAGTACTGGATGTGGGACATCTTGTTCAACGCTCGGCGCTCCCCGACTCCCAGCGCGCGCTCCTTCTCGCGTAAGGTCTTCTCAGCCTTAGCTCTGACAGCGTCCGCCTTGTCAAATTCGACTTGGTAGTAATCGGCTTCTTCGTCAGTGTCCTCTGCCGCGGCCAGGAACTTCGCGCGCAAACGGTTGACGTGGTCAGCTTGTTTTTTCACCGCAGACCTTAATAGCAAGATCGTGTTGATGGCCTGTTGGCCTTTGTTTTTCGAGCGGCCTGGAATAGTCCTGATAAAGCCCCATAGAACATCATGGATGGAAACAGTAGCTCACGGGGAAGGGGTTTGGTCTGCGCGACAACCTGTAACTGCTATTGCTCACGAAGTGCCGAGATGCGCACTCGGCATTCTGCTAGCACGCTCTCAGCCTCCTGGCGCTGTGCAGAGACCGTCGACGAAGCCAATCTCCCAGTCGCTGGAGACTGAGATCGTCCGCATGCTCTATCTGAGTGTCCAGAACGTAGAGGCGCTGCCATTTCTGAAAAAGGAAATTTGTTATTAATTGACACAGGCGGAATACAAAAGCTTACCCCCGAGATGCGTAGGACAGCGATCAAGTGGCTGATCGAGTGCCAAAATCGCTCGCAGCCTTCACCGTCTGAAAGCCCAAACCCGGTTCGCTTCCTGGGATGATACAGTAGCTGGCAGGGCCAGTCGTGCCCGAAAGCGTGAAAGACTGAGACCGCGAATTGGATGCGGTCCATAAAGCGCGACAGGAATCCCCATTTCCTGCAGCTACGCTCCAACGTGCAGGCGATGTCATAGAGGATCCCGAGCGTGATGTCCCGCGGGAGGTGCTGGAAGAGCGTCTCCAGCAGGACAAACACATAGTATTGTTGCTCTCCCCGTGTTTGCATGTTTACGAGCCAGAGGACTCGATCGTGGCGGCAGAGAAGGGCCATAAGCCCCGTGTCATCGAAAAAGTCGGTGCTGGCTTTCGCACGTTTTTCGTCGGCAGCCTTGAAGGACGCCTCGCATGCGTCGAGAACTGAACGAGGGAGAAGAAGATCGGGGTGCTCGTACCCGTCCTCTGTGTCCGCCGCAGACGACGGTGTCCTCGTCTTGCTTTTCTTAGACCGTGGCTCGGCAGGACCAAAAGTCCCCCGCGTTTCTTTGACATACGCATCGGTGGCCTTGGCGTCGGCCTCAGGAACGAAGTGGGTGGAAGGATGACGTCTCGGAGGATCGCTGGCCGAGGTTGTACGCTTCTGTGTGAAGCAAGCGTCCAAACAAACGATTAGATCAACTCTGTGGCGGAGATTAGCCTAGGCCCACGACATGGAAATATTTACTGACAGCTGCGATGGATCGTGATACAAGTTGCCGAAACACAAAGGACACCGACGGCGAAGGTATTCACTTGGGCAGCTACGTGGCAGCGGGTCTGGGAAAGGCGGATCCGGGCGGTCGGGGCGTGGAGAACGCCCGCGCTTGCGGAGGCGAGGAGGATTGGCAGGTGACCCACGTTCAGAGCGGGATGGGGTCCTCGGTGGCAGCCCAGGACTGGGACTACGGCTCGGCGAGTGGTCGGTGTGCGGCATCTCTGGCGTCGACGGTCTTGCAGGAGATGCGCCACGATGCGGACTGGAAGCCGGCGATTCATCCTGTGGCACCACCGGTGGGGGGGGGATAGTGCGCATTTTCTCCAATGCCGCGCGATAATAGGCTTTCGACCGGTTCCGCAAGTGCCCGTACCATGTCAAGGCGTTACCGAATCGTCGGCGGAGTGTGTTCTACAGTAGGTTTAGTCCAGTGAAAAGAAAAATATTTTTTTGAAAAAGTGAATACCTGACGATTCAGCTGGTACCCCATGGTGCTCAAGACGGTCTCCAGCGTCGTGGAGAACGCGGTGTGGTTTGGCGCGACGTTGAGGAACAGTTTGAAGGCGAACTCGAGTACACGCAGGTCAACAGCGAGACTCGGCTGAAGGGGTGCACATGGAAATGCACCGCCGCGGACTAGTGAGACAGCAGCGAGTCTACATTCACAGACAGGGACCTCCATGTCTTCGACAGCTGTTAAGCGTTAGTACATGTCTGCCCTCGTGAGCATTGAAACGTACAGGAAAACCGCATAATAGTGACTATCTGAATCCGAGGAACGCAAGTCGCAATCCTGAGCTGGCGTGCCCAACTTCTCCAGCTCTCGCAAACATTTGGTTTCCCAAAGCACCCAGGAATAATGTGGGATGAGGAGTGGGTTTATCTCCTGGTCCCAGCGACGCCATTGCGCTGCGCGTTTCTTGCGATGTTTTGACGGCGATATGGGAGGCGTACGCTCAAGGTCGAAGATGGTACCGCCATCCGGTCGGCGATCTTGGTTGTCCGCGGGGGTGCCAAGGTCGATATGGACGGTGTAGCTGTCAAATCCAACGTGACCGAGGCGAGGAGGGAGGGGTCGTTGGACGAGCATCCGACCGTTGGGGAACAGGATCTCGCCCCGGTGCGAGAGATGGTCGGGCAGTTTGCTGCGCACATCTGGAATTGTCTCTGAGTTGTGCTCGTAGGAGAGAGGCTGGGCCGCCGCCCACCGCTGTTCCTTGGTCATACGCATTCTGTGTCGAGAGAGGATCAGTGGACACCGAGATTACATGGAAATAAAACACACAGTGGTAACCTTCACTTGGAGATGACGCGTCGTCGACTTTGGTATCGCTTGGTCAACGTTCTCTGTGTGGACTCGATCAATGTACGCCTGGTTTACAGTTTACACAGGAACCAACCCACAATTCCACTGCCAACACACACTTAAAGTAGGGCTCCGAACCGTTACCGTAGGCGACGGGTCTACGGGCCGTCTTACGGGTACGGGGCCCGGCCGTAGGGGGCTTGATGGATTTCTTTCACGGGATGGGTACGGTACGGGTTCACCGGTAAAGACCCGTCTCGTACCCGACCGTATACGGGTTTACGGGTTGATCATCTGACATGATCGTCAGCTTCTGAACTTCTTCTGCTCCGTAATTGGCCGTCCGATTGCCATTATGACGTGAAGGATGAGAGAGATGCCCGCCATTCACGTCATACTCACGAACGCTGAGGCTGTGTATTTGTCTGCCATCTTCCCCCGGCTACATCACGCCAACTTCAAACTTCGCGCCAGCTTCGCGCTCAATATGGTGAATCAATTCGATGCCGCTATGCATCGGATGCGGCGGGCTTAGAGATTGAGGGTAGCTGTATCTTGACCGAGCAGTACTGCGTTGCAAACCTACTTCAGCGCATCACCCTGCTCCATAATGACCTCAATTCCGAGATTTGACCATGCGCTCTTTGCAGATCCTCACGGCCTGGAGGAGCGAGCGGCGTGCAAGGCGCAAAAGTGTGGAGTCAAAACTGAGCCTAAGACATATATATAGGGCAGAACAACTTTATGAACCCCACTACCCAACCACCGGACATTCAGTAATGCAAGAACTCCTTCAATATGATGACGAACGTCCGACGAGCAAACTCTTGCCAAGTACGAATATTGCTTGCGCTCAAGCTTCTGATGACTGACCTGCTAGTAGAACGCGGAACATTGTTCGCGTCGCGCTCTGATGTTGTTGCATCACACTGGGTGATGTGGGCGCTGGCCAATCTTGCTCTGTTTCTCCTTCCGTTCAGCACGGGGATCTGGGTCATTTTTTTGCTTCGTTATCTCGGTGCTATACCTTCGACATCTGCTTTCGATCTCACCTGCACCCTCGTCTACTTCTGCTTCCCTGTGGCATGCTATCTTATCTTCGATGGTCGGTATATGATTTCCGATGCGATACTTGTTGTTGATGCTTCACAGCTACCTTGAAGTCCCCTCGATTTTTTCGATACCATTCTGTGGTCATGGGGTCATTCTTTCCCCCGACGACGCCACCGATCTCATTTCACATTTATGTCTCAACGCCGCAGGAACACCCTGTGCGAGACAGAACGGTATACAATATTTGTTCGTGGCTTCAGCTCTCGATCCCTCCCCATCTGTGAGTTGATTCAAATTGCATAGTTGTCATCTCTGGCTGAATCTTTCCTGCAGTAGTGACGGACGACACGACTGTTTCTGACGTCTACGACCATTTGGAGTTGCTTGGGCTTGTTCCTAGTCGGTTGCATCAGCTATACTTCACGCATTTGGGACGTCGTGTTGCTTGGGTCGATGAGATGCGATCCCTCGGTCTCGGCGCATTATCCCATCTTCATCTCCACATTCGAAGACTGGGAGGCACTGGCGGTAAGTTCTTGTTCATCGAAGACCTGGGCCAACTAAGCAATATTCCCAGAGAATGCTGATGCGGGGCCTTCGCGCACGGCTCGCAGTAAAAATACCACACGCACCGAATACATGAAAGAGGTGATGGAGGAAGAGAAACTCGACGAATTCGGGAAGCCCAAGAAGTCGAATTCGGCGAAGCGGAAGCGCAGTAAGCCCAAGGCCAAGCCTGTCAATAGTGACCCAGAAGGTATGGGAGCGACGATACGAGCAGCGATGACAGTGACATCCAGGAGGTCATTCCAAACGAGGAAGTGAGTAGCCAAGTACCAAACTACGAGAAGCATTCTCAACGTGATTTTTAGATCGCTAGTTCTCTTCCGACGCGTACACACTCCGGAAAGGCACCAGCCAGAAAAAAGGCCAAGCCCAGCGGCAAGACTTTGGCAAGTAGCTTTAATTAAGGCTCTCAAAGTCACCACTCATGCGAGCCAGGGAACGCCTCAACCTCCTCCTCCGGTTTCCCAGCCTGTTCCGTCTACCAGCACCTCCGATGCAGGTCCATCGACGTCCACTACATCAGAAATTCCTGCTCCACCTCCGGTGCAAAGCCAAACCGCCAAGAAAAAAGCGAAAGGGCCGGGCGTATGTGAATCCACTTTGGCCAGTATTCTACTGACTCTACGTCCGGCAGAAAAAAAAGAATCCCATCTATTTCTTCTTACCTGCAGTGTGGATATGTTACACAATGGGCTACACTCAGGGGTTGCACTCTCTACTCATCGAGCACAACACATGTGTCGATGCAGCCACCGAAGATGGCTGGACTGCGCTGCATCTCACATTGAAGAATGGTCACCTCGACTTTGCAAAGCTGCTCATCCAGCACAATGCATCTGTGAACCTAGCCACCAAAGATGGCAAGACTGCGCTGCATGTTTGCATTGGAGCACGGTCACCTCAACATTGTGAGGCTGCTCATCAAGCGCAACACATCTGTTGACCTAGCCACCGAAGATGGAAAGACTGCGCTGCATGTTGCGTCGGAGCACGGTCACCTCAACATTGTGAGGCTGCTCATCAAGTGCAATACATCTGTCGACCTAGCCACCAAAGATGGCAAGACTGCACTGCATCTTGCATCGGAGCAGGGTCACCTTGACATTGTGAGGCTGGTCATCAAGTGCAACGCATCTATCGACCTAGCCACCGAAGATGGCAAGACTCCACTGCATCTTGCATTGGAGGATGGTCACCTCGACATCGCGAGGCTGCTCATCGAGCGCAATGCATCTGTTGACCTAGCCACCAAAGATGGCAAGACTGCGCTGCATGTTGCATTGGAGCACGGTCACCTCAACATTGTGAGGCTGCTCATCAAGTGCAATACATCTGTCGACCTAGCCACCAAAGATGGCAAGACTGCACTGCATCTTGCATCGGAGCAGGGTCACCTTGACATTGTGAGGCTGCTCATCGAGCACAACACATCTGTTGACCTAGCCACTGAAGATGGCAAGACTGCACTGTATCTAGCATTGGGGAATGGTCATCTCGACATCACGAGGCTGCTCATCGAGCACAATGCATCTGTCAACCTAGCCACCAAACATGGCAAGACTCCACTGCATCTCGCATTGGAGGATGGTCACCTCGACATCGCGAGGCTTCTCATAGAGCACAACAATTGGTGGCTGTAGAATTTGGTTCCGGGAGGGACTTTCCAGGCAAGGTGATTGCAAAGAGAGTCCAGGGCAGTTAGGCCTGGTACAAAACCAGTGGGGTAACTACAACAAGTACTCGAGCTTTTATAAAATAAAGAAATGGAAAACCATGGATATGGAAGAGGAGCACAATATATGAAGAACAATAAGGAAGAGACCAATAAATATTGTGGAGGCATAGAAACCGATCGCAAGACAACGGATGGCATGGCAAACCATATATCCAAGCTTGTATCTCCAACAGTGGCCGGTGTTGGATAAAATTCGGATCATCGTGAATCATGGACAATCACAGGAAGTCGTAGGCAATCATGAACGTTCATAGCCAGCTGTCGTCCCTTTGGGCCTACCAAAAAAATTGATCTCCATTCGTGACACTCACGGCACTGTTGAGGTAGCCCAGCAGGCGCAACAGCCACTTTTGGAATGCTTTCAGGAGGGCTGAATTCCACAGGACTGTATTTCGGTGCCTCCCACATGAAGTTTAGTCACTTCATGCTGGATCATCAGTAAAAGACAGAGTTCCTGTAAGTATATCGGCACTTTTGGAAATGATGGCGGAGTTTGGTCTTTGCCGCTGTACCACATTTTTGCAGGTGTGACGGTTTGCCCTCCAGACTCCTTACTGGCTACAATTACTTAATTCAGGTGCCGGTAGAAAGTGTAAGACGAAGGAGCACCCACTGCCGGTGTCCTGCCTAATTCGGAACACGTCCAGCGGTAGGCTTTGAACCAAGCGAGACATCATCAAATTCATTATGAACTGTCATGAGATGTGAACTTCACATTTCACTATGAAACTCTATGAAAGTGTGTGAATGCCTGTGACGGTTATAATGGTTCTCTGTGAAAGTCAATGACCAGCAATGAAAGGCTATGATTGCTTGTGATTCACGATGAAATCTGATCAAAACAATAACAAAATATTTTTGTCCAATGGCAGCCTTCATACTGATAGTGATAGTGATATATTATACACACAGAATGGTCCAGTCTCTGAACACTGTGTTTCCAGAGTCATCCCAGCACGCACGAGTCCTTCGCGCCTTCGCCCTAGACCCCAACAACCCTACTTGACGAGCTATTCGAACATTATCCGAACGTCTATCTGACGTAGAATGGAAGTGGTAAGAAAAGAATCTCATCATTGCGCCGCGGTAGTGTCACCAGTGTAAAGGAAGAGGGGGGACGTAGATGGGAGTAGCCTCAAAAAATTGAGTGACTTCGTACGCGAATTTTGCAACCAATGAAATAGTCTCTCTGTAGGCTATCATGTGAGTAAAGAATCTCACGGTCGGCATCGAGTTCAACGGCGGCAAACCAAGTAATTCATTCGTCATTCGAACGAAGAAGTCCTGGCGGAGCTGAACAAGTTCCAACTCTGCCGTGCACTCTGAAAAATCATGGTCCGGTGATTCGATCTCGGCTTTACAGAATCTGCAGACCCTCAGGTTGCGGTCGATCCGTGGGCGACGAAATTCAAACCAATGCATTCTTTCCGAAGCCAAACAGTGGCTCGATAGCAATAGTCGCGTAAGTGCTTTCCGATGCTTTAGGTTCACTACATTTAAATAGTGTCGGAATTGCAACGTCTTGTGGACTGGTACACTGTCTATCTCCGGTTCTAGCCTTCCTCGCAGGAGATAAAACCCGCCTTTGACTACACCTCCATGATAATCGCGCCAGGACAGCGCCAGAAAAAACGGATGCGTAGGCGATCTCGAGATGATATTCGAAGGAGGTGAATGAGGACGCTCGTCAATGCTGTGGGACCGAGCGGCGTTGTGGGCGTGTGTAAGGCGCATTAGATACTGGAGGCGGCGATCCCGGTGACACGCCTGCGGAGGAAAAACAAGATGAGTGGGTAATATGGAGGAGCAACTACGAACATTATGTACCGTGTGATTACATGTCCCCAATGGCCGCGTCCGTCGATGTTCTGTCCGAGTGCGAGACGTACGTGTTAGAAATAGTTGTGGGCGTAGCGGAGAACAAACGAGCGGTGCTGCACGTGTAACAGAATACCAAACATCCGAGAGGCAGATAATCAGCGCCGCTCAGAATGCGCAAATTGTCTGCACCTCGCTATTCGAGTCCACCGCCCTCATCGAAATTGAACACTGGCGGCGCCGTCGCGATCCCTTCGCGGCCAACACTGTGTCCGTCCCGGCGTCGGAGTAGTAGACCTCGAGCCATCGAAATGACAGGACGAGGCGAACACGGGCGGACAAGGCCGACGATGCTCGGCACTGCCGGCCTGAGTGCGCGTCGTCGACTGTCTCGGTCTAGTCACCATTCAGGTTCGCGTGCGCCGATCTTGTTCGATCTAGATAACAATCCGCATTAGTCCATTGAAAGACGAGAGGAGGGGATATGAAAGGACAACGCAAGCAGTGTGCCATGCATAGATATTACGCGAGGTACACCGTCCTTGTCAGCGGGGCGCGAGCGCAGATCGATACCGAAAGGCAAGGAGTGCATACGCCTTTGGGTCATCGGGCAGCCGAAGACAGCGCGACACTCCTCCACTGCCCTCATGCCCAGCGCGTGCCGAAGCAGGCAAGAGGAAAACATCGAAAAAAGGAGAAGAGTACTCACCGCCACCGCTCAGTGACGCTGTCGAACGGGTCTGGGTCTGGGTGCGACTGCATTGTGGAAGTGTGTGCTGGAGGGCGGTGCCTGGAGGTCAGTCAGTACATTCAGCGCGTTAGAAGTGGACAAGACGGGAACACAGAAGCAAGAAAGATTGAGGAGCGATGGAAGGACGAGAGGAGAGAAGGACGGCAGGGTTAGGGAGGAGGTGCATTGGATAGGAAGGAGGGAGGCGGAGGAGAGCGGTAGAAAGTGGTGAAGGATGGAGTGGGCGAGTAGATAGCCATAGAACTCGAAAGGAAAGGCACGAGAAAAATTGGAGGAAAGAAGACGCACCCGTGATGACAGCGAGCACCGCGACGCCATTCACCCGGTGCCCATCTTACGATCTGAAAACACAATCACAGTTTCAGCAGGTCAAAGAAATGAAATGAGACTCACCGGGAGCGCAGGCGCCGTCGCAGCCAGTAGATTATCCCTGAGGTCAGTCAACATGAATATCCGCGGTTGAAATGTCAAAATTTTCATTTTTATTCCGTAAGGTTCTTCCAGATGGGCCTTTCTTGTGGTTCTTGAGGCCGCATTCGACTGAAAAGTCCTCAGCGTGAGCTTCACGGCGCTGTGCGAGAAGTGAATTCGAACCCCGAGAAGGCCGAGTCTTGAATTATGCAACAACTACGTATTCTCAGGCCCACCTGTCGCGGGGAACACGAGCCAAACCTCCCAAACCTGGTCCAGGGCGACTCCGTGGTGCCACACGCAGGAAAAGCATCGGTTGTGGCGAGGAAACGGGCGAAGCTAAGCAGGCGAAGTTTGAAGAACTCAAAGCAAGCAGCCTTGACGAACTCGCCAGTGTTCTTCTCGAAACAATCGGGACTATGCATGCCTACTCTGGGGCCCCCACCAAGGCCTGGTTCTAGCTTCTAGAAAAGATACAGGAGTCGTGGCATCGAATTTAATGCAATAAAGCACAAGGGACAGCCCTGATGCCTTGCAGAATGATTCCACATACTTGATTTTTCAGAAAACACCCAAATATTTCATTGCGGAAGAACGAGAGACATAAGGCATGGGTTAAATTGTGCATATCGTCATGAAATAAACAGAAGATCATGTCCGCATTTTATTTGGAGGAATTCGGCCCAGAAATGACCGAGAATGCATCGGTCAATCGTTTTGCAATTTGGTAAGTTAGTGTATTCGCGATGACATTCCGGTTTCCCGCTCCCTCGATCGTTCCGCCATTAGCTTCTTGTTCGAGGACAGACCAGAATTCCGGACTGAATTATATCATGAGAGCAAACATTTGTGAAAACCGGGTAGAAAATGCCGACAGCGGATCATCATGCTTGAGGAAGAAACATTAGAAAGGACGGGAATTGACATCCATTGTGAGTGGCTTTGACGCCAGGAAGGGAGGACGAAGAGAGAGCCAAAAGAAAGGGGATAGGCTAAATGGGGATGTGCGCAAAGAGATACAAAGAATCGCCGAGGGTAATCGTTAAAGAATGGTTAATCAGCCGCCTGTCTTATGAGCCGCTCGATCTATTGACCATCGTAGCGCCCTGTGCCCTTTTGAGCTCCGCTTTTGGCCCGTCAGCCCCAAGGCTTTGGAATATCAGTGTTAAGATCAATCAGCTGTTCACCCAGCATCCCAAGGACAACCCGATGATTCTCCTAGTGCCCCAGTGTTAATCAGAACGTGGCCCCAACTGCCACGTGACCGTCGCGTCGCGTCCTTGATCTGCCGCCGAGGTCAATTGGGACGAAAGCACCCCACCACAAACACAAAAATCATGTTGCTTTATCTTTCCTATTTCAAGCATCAGATGCTGTTCATCTCCCCTTACAAAATTGCGGGTGTGCCCCATTCATCAATTTCATGAATTCTGCCCTTCATTTGAAGGATCTGTGCCGGGAAGAAAATTCTGAACATGACTGCGACCTGACAATTATATTTTCTCCGAAACGTATGAATTTACTTGCATTCTATTTCGTCAATTCCGCCCTTGCTTTGAAGGATGGGCTGGGGAGAAAATTCTAGAGTCTAGGCCCCCTAATTTTGATTAATCCCTAGAGTTTAGGGGCCCTGAAATCCGCCGGATTCTCGGGCGAATCCTAAACTTCAATAATGACAATCCCTTCCAGTCATCCATCAAGGCCATCGTGGGGCACGGGGTTTAAGATGCCATCGGGGGCATGGGGTTCAAAATGTCCTGGTGAGGCACGGGGTTCAAATGCCATTATGGGGCACGGGGTTCAAAATGTCATTGTGAGGGATGGGGTTCAAAATGCCAGGGCACAGGTTTCAAAATGTCATTGTGAGACATGGGGCTCCGCCAGTGGTTAAATTTTCTGTGGGTGCGAATTGAGTGCGAACACAGCGAATTCTGGAATCAAGAACTCGCATCATGCTAACGGAAATGTTCCTCGAGCCTCGTCACGATGATGGTAGGCACATACTCGTTATTACAAAAAGTAACCGGCCACTCCGTTACACGGCTACACGACCGAGGCTTTGCTGAATTATGGCCAAACCTGTGGTCTACAGCTCACCCAGGATCTCCCTTGAGCCAGCCTGCCAGAGAAAACCATCCGTTTTGCCTTCCTTGTGCCATAAAGACATGTTCAATCAATTGTTCAATACAAGAGTGTGATTCCTTCCTCCATTAATTTATTTGTGTAGGCTCATAGAAACACCCGACATTCACAAAACCTTAGCTGTGAGCTCCAATACATCTAAAGCTATTTATAAGGTACTAATATTGTGAAAAATGTGACCCAGACAATTCCAAATAAGGAAATGCCCCTATTTTCAAATTTTAATTCTGCGCTAAGTCTGAGACCCCACAACTCTAGTCCAAATGTCAGATTCGACACCAAATTGACTGCAGATTGATCTCATATCCAGAGAAATGGGCCACACCTCGATTATGTGGCCGTGTAACCAAATGGCCGGTTACTTTTTGCAATAACGAGTAAAATACCTCGGAAGGACACATTTCATCAGGGTAAGGTGTGCGGATATTTTTCTGCCTCAAATTTGCTCACCTTGAAAGGTTTTTATTTTTCTAGGTTCGGACGCGTTCGAACCTGAACTCGAGGTTCAGGTTCAGTGAGCCAGAGTGAGAACTGTACGTAGGTATAGAATAGTCTTGGAGTTATTTGTGCACTTTTGACCATACAATAGACAAGTTGTGCAAAAGCCGCACAAGCCGCATGCGGCTTCACGTGGCTTTTTGGCATTGTGCAAAGCCGCAGGGAGGATTTCAATATCTCAAACTCATAAACCCACGGTAAATGACTCACATGAATACCATTTTGAATGTTCCATCCATGCGGCTATCGAATCAGATCCGGTGAATACAATGTTTTGTCCTTGAGTTTTTGCTCTGATTCCACAGCACCCACAAACCCAATGACAAGCCAAACAACCATCCCATAGCCTAAAACACTCCCCTCCACTCAGTGGGCTCACTGAAAGCTCGAACCTTCCTGGATGAGCTTAGAAAACCCCTGCGGCTTTGCACAATTCCCAAAAGCCGCGTGCAGCTTGTGCACAACCTGGGACGAGAATCGGCGCAAATCAAGAATCGCTCAGAATCGGTGTTGCGACTCCTGAGCAGGAACGGCATCAGAATCGGTCCACAATTGCCCTAACATAAGGTGAGATGTCGATTACTATCGAACGCGGGGTGAGGAAAAGGAAGCGTGGTGAGGGGGCGGTCCTGCGGACCACTCAGAGGGAAGGCAAGGACGGAATGAAGGTCAGGATGAGGAAGGAGAGGTGGGGTGTGTGCGGGAGGCCTGGGCCGCTTCGCGGCCGATTCGTCGTGTTTTCCAACGCGCCTGGAGAAGGGGGGAAAGGAGCGAATCGGGCGGGAAGAGGAAAGCGGGACCCAGGACCAGTACGCAGCGCGAAGCAGGTCTGAGACGAGGAGACCCAAAACAACCACTCGGAGCAACGCTCTAGAGCGAAGCTCGCTTGAGGCGACTCGTGCGCTGCGGCCGAAACACCCCACGGAGCGGGGCGGAGAACAGTGTAAGATCAGTAAAAGTTATGATAAAATTTCTGCAAGAAATATACATGTCGCGAGCGGGTAGCTAAAAGTCGAACGTGCGGGCGGTATACGCTTGGGCGGATGTCGTTCCCCAGCGCTCGGCGGTTGGCTCGTTTTGTGGGAAGGCACCGTGCGGCTCCAGCGCGGACGTCGTTGAGCTCGCGACGCTCGGCTAGGTTCGTGAAGTACGGCAGCCGTATGTTAGGCGCGCGTCGTATGGGGCCTGAGGAAGGAGTGCGCGTGGTGGTGGACGTGATGGGCAGGAGGGAGAACCTGCTCGAAGGTTAGATGTGTGGGGTCAGCGCGCGCGCGTACTGATCCAGCTGCGACGGGGACGGGACGAGGTTCGGAGCACAGGCGCGCCATGAGATGGGAAGAGAAGCTTCACGCCATGTCAGACGCGTGGGAGAGGGTAAGCGTGGGACCGACCTAGGCGAAATCGCGGAAGAATGCGGTAGCGGGGGCGAGAACGGTTAGTGCGCTCGGAGGGTTCGGTGCGCGGACAGAGATACGGGACGGAGCGCTGTGTGAAGTTAGACGGGGCACGGAACAATAATAGCAAAAGACCTACCATGGGAATGAATCGGCGACGGGGAGGTCGACGGCATTAACGCAGGTTGAGCTGCCGTGTGAAGCATACGGTAGGTCGGATCGGAAAGGGCCCGCATGGCTTGTGAGACGAATAGGGGCATGGCGGGAGCGGCTACCAATCGCCACGGACGAATAAACCTTCGAGCTCGTAGGGAAGGTCGAAGTCGCGGGTGAGTCGGTCGGATAGGGGGTAGGGAGATTCGCCGCGAGAAGGGGCGTCGGCAATGTTGAGGGCCGTGTCAACGTAGACGATGTCCGTCACGATCATATGATCGAGGGACGTGCTCTTGGTCCGGCGAGCGCAGAGGTTCAAGTCGGTTATTGGGACTGCGACCCTTCGTCAACGCGCCGATTGCGCCCTTGTTGTCGGAATATACGCGAAGGGTGCACATCCTGGAACTTGAGTTGTCCAAGGAAGTGGATCAGTAGCTCGAGCGCGATCGCTTCGAGCCAACAGATGTCGCGACCCGGCGTCTTCCAGCCCGGAGCGAGTCTGAACGAGTACCATAGGCGTCCGATGACGATGCCGATGCCCCAGGAGGTCGAGGCGTCGACGAATAGGCCGAGGTCCTGCAGAGGACCAAGCGGGCGTAATTGGCGGAAGGCGTCCTTGTCGGCAAGGCGTGCGTTCCCACCAATCGAGCACGCAGACGGCGGCGCTCGAGTACTTGCGTCTGATGTACGGCTCGTTGCGGTAGCCGGCGAACAAGTTCGAGAAAGCAGGGAGGTGCGAGCTCCCTTCCTCGAAAATGAAGGCGATGTGTACGAGTGTCCCGTGGAGTTCTTCCACCTCGCGCAGCGGAACCTGTACCCCGGTCCTAGCCTTCGTCCTCGCTGTGGTGACGCGCGCGTGGTACTTGGCGCGCTTGAACTCGGGAAGTCGCACCTGGCGCCGAACGAGGGTCCCAGTCGAATCCGATGAATCTCGTCCAATCGTCGAAAGACGTCCCCGTCTTCTTCGTGTGCCATGGGCAGCGCAGAGGGGCGATCGGCGCGAAAACGGTCTGCCGGTCGAAGCGGTACAGGAAGGTGTGACCGCCGTTGACGTCGGGGGCGATGCCGTTGGGGAAACGGAACTTATCCAAGTCATCCTCGAACTTGAAGGTCTTGGTGT
This sequence comes from Mycena olivaceomarginata, assembly GCA_029378375.1. NCBI lineage: Eukaryota > Fungi > Basidiomycota > Agaricomycetes > Agaricales > Mycenaceae > Mycena > Mycena olivaceomarginata. The sequence goes on along the minus strand of JARKIC010000416.1, from coordinate 112,565 downwards.
CAGGTTTCGTGCCCGCGGGGACAATGGCGCCCGTTTCAGCATCCCAAATATCCACCATCGCGTTGCAAATCATCCCTGCGCTCCCGCTGGCGGAGCGGAGGCCGAACGGGGCGCAGTGATCCATGTAGAAAAGGCCGTCGACCGAGACGACGAGCCAGGGCTTGTGGTCCGGTCGGATCGGGCACGTGCGGTGGAAGGCCTTAATGTCGAAAGAACATGCCTGCGTTCCCGGAGGGGCTTCGGCCACCTGCAACAAGTCGAGATGAGGACGAGGCCGCTCCGGTGAGAGCCGAATATAAGAGGACCAAAATAACAAAAATTCGTATGCGCCGGCGCGTGGGTACGGGCGCCGATGCGCGAAAGATCGTGTGCGCCGATGCGCGGAAAAATTCGTATGCGCCGATGCGCAGGGACGAGCGCCGATGCGCGAAAAATCCATATGTACCGATGCACAGGGACGGGCGCCGATGCGCGAAAATTTTCGTATGCACCGATGTGCAGGGACGAGCGCCGATGCGCGAGATTTCGTATGCACCGATGTGCAGGGACGGGCGCCGATGCGCAGAGAGGCGTATGCACCGATGTGCAGGGACGAGCGCCGATGCGCGAAAATGCGTATGCGCCGATGCGCAGGGACGGGCGCCGATGCGCAGAAAGGCGTATGCACCGATGTGCAGTGACGAGTGCCGATGCGCGAGGGGGGAAACGGGGTGGAGGAAGAGGAAAGGGAGCGATGAACACCAGGTGAGCACGCACCGTTTTAGCCACGTCGAAGGCCATGTCAAACCAGGTGGGAAAGTCGGCCTTGTTGATGAAATCGTTCACCGCGGGCGTGTTCGAGCTTTCTTCTCCGACCGACAAGTTCCTACAAACCCTCTTCTTCACACCCAGACCGGGACCCTCTTCTTGCGTTACGACGAGCAGGGGAGAGGAGTAGAAGGGCCCGCGGCAGATGAGCTCCATGTCGGTGCGCGAGAAAGGGCCCGACATGCGGCCGGCTTCGACCTCTCCCTCGATGTACGCGGCGACGGCGAGCGCGTCTTCGGGGGACTTGAAATGATTCTGCAAGATGGTAGTCTTCGTGAGTGGAGGCATCTTGCCGATGGGAAAACCGTCAGTCAAGTTCGAGATCAGGTTGGGGTAGTCAGGAATCAGCTTGTGCTTATCAAGAAGGGAGGCGAAGGCCTGCGTGTCGTAGGGGTGAATAACGCATTCAAATATCTCGTTGAGTGTCGGGTTAGAAACGTCGGGCGCCGGGCAACGTATAATGGAAGGCTCCAAATTCGGGTACAGCAGCTTTGTGTGGCGGCCTAGTAGTTGTGGCTCAAGAAGATCGGCGTCGTGACGACTAGGTGCGGAGCTTGCCATTGCGGGCGCGATGGCAGTTCTTGTGGAAGGAGAGGGCCGCGTGGTCGCCTCCGCAGAAGCTGCAGATGTGTAGCCCCTTCGACTTGTGGCAGGCCGTCGCAGTCCCACAAGAGGTTGAAGGCGACGCAAAGGGCGTCGGTGTCGCGGTCCTGGTGCGGATTGGCGATCTTGAGCTTGCCGTCAACATATGTGGCGAAATGCGGTTTCCCATCGGAGAAGCACTTCTTCGCAGACGGGTGGAAGCGGACCTTGTGTTCCTCACCGCAGATGACGCAGATCGTGGGGCGAAAGTCATTGTTGTCGCCGCCGTGTCCGCCGCCGTTGCTGTGGTTCGAGTACCGGCGGTCCTCGTTGCGCTCCCTGCTACGCTCGCGTGAATGATCCCGAAAGCGATCGCGATCGCGATGTCCGCCGCCGCGCTCGCGAGGAACGTCGCGGGTCGAGGAGGAGCTGCGTGAATTCTGTGAAGACGGGGGTTTGCCTACATCAGACAGGCGTAAAGGGGTGGTCGACGCGGAACCAGCTGAGATCAGCTTCGCCGCCTTGTGCGCGAGTACGACACCTTGAACCTTTGAGTGCCAGAAATTCAGCTCGAAGGTCGCGCAGGCGGTGATAATCTTGTTGCGCAATTCTTTTTCGGTGCCATACCAGACTTCGAACAATTCCTCGGCGTCGTCGACGTTCTTGAAGAAATTGAAATGTTTCTCCAACTCGCCGCCGTAGGTGTGCGGGTTGGTGTCGTCGGCGTCCGCGCTGAGACTCTTGAAGGCGTTCGTGTAGTTGCGAGTCGCCTCGGCCCAGATGTATAATGAATAGGACTCGGTTGTGTCGTCGCCGCCCCACTCCTTCGTCAGTTTGGTGATATCGACGAAAGAGACCTTCGACGCCGAGTTGTCCTTGGAGGTGGGATGCTGGTGTTTAGTCGGCATCTGGTCAGCGCACTCCGTGGCGAAGCAAAGGCGCGCGTTCGTAAACCACCATATCGGAAGAGGGGTCCCGTAGCGAAGGGGAACAAGCAGGATCTCGGGTGTCGAGGGCGGCGGGCGAGAGGCAGCGGAGAGTTGGATGGGGTTGGCCATGACCAAACTCTTCATCAAGCCCTTCGACTTGGCCTTCTCGTCGTCGGCCCTTCTTCTCTTCGGCCAGCTTTTTTCTGGCGCGTCGTTCCTCGAAAACGGCCAGCGCGACGTGGGGGGGAACAGGTGCGACGAGGGCGAAGAAGTCGGTGTCCACCACGAGCGTCTCGAGCTCACCCTCGGTATATCTAAAGTAAGCCTTCAATTTTGGGCCTACGTCCTGACCTGCAGCCAGTGTCCCTTCCAGCGCAGCCTCCATGTAAGCTCGGGTGATATCGATACTGGTGCTGTTGAACGTGTCGATGACGATGTTGCGCTTGTTGCGCGTTTTCACGTCCATAAGGACCGGGATGTCGACATCGGGTGGAGGCGTCATCCCAAGCCACATAGTCGAAAGTGTCGGGAAGAGGGAGAGGGACCCCAGCTTGAGAGTTGGCAGGAGGCATGAGGGCTCAAAAATCTGGTGATGGAGCGAGGCTGCGAGTGAGAGAGGCAGGCGACGAGACGCGTATGAAAGTACGCGACGAGGAAGAATTGATGTTATGTCAATGATGCGGAACATCCCGTAATCTAATCCTCCTTATCTCACACTGAGCCCGCGCTCGCAAGCTCGCGAAGGCTCAGCTAACACCTAGATATCTCCGCGAATCAAACAATAGGGGAAGTCAAAGTTGAGAATCGACGCCGGTTCGGTCGTCGATTCTGCATCGATTCTCCCATCGATTTTTGATCAAGAATCCACGTCAGAATCGACGTTTTGACAGAATCGTCGAGAATTGGTGTTTCGACTCCGGAGTCGAAACACGGGCAGAATCGCGATTCTGATGTTTTCGGAATCGTTGTGATGTCACCTCTCCCTCTACACAGAAAGTGAGTACGATCACCCCCACATTAGAAAATTTGTCAGAAACCTATCCGGCCATTTCTGCCCCTGGTTTGAAACCCTTCCCTCGCCCTTTCACATTATATGCTCATTCTTGCACTCCATTCCGGGGTGTGATCGGAACTATAGGACAATAAGCTGCGGTAAAATTGTGTGGGCTGAATATGTGTTGACCACGGTGTTTGAACAACTCTCCTCAGTGTGAGTTCAAATAGGCAGCATGTCTGCCAGATTCTTCAATTCGTAATGGACAAGTCTGTGTGACGTGATTGATCGCCTGGTCGCAGCGGTCTACTTGCAGTGGTTTCATCCGAAGCGGCGAATTGGCGGCAAGACCCCTTGGGAGATGTATTTCGGCTCGCCTCCGGATGTTGCCCATTTGCGCACGTATGGTTCCGTTGCCTATGCCAAGATTGTTCCCATTGAAGCTGCCGGCGGTAAACTGGATAGCAGGACCGTTAAGGCCGTGATGGTCGGCAATAACAGAACCGCCGGTTACCGCTTGTGGAATGCAGCTGAGCGCAAGATCTTCAACTCACACGATGTTGTTTTCGACGAGGGAGTTGGACACTGGAGCCGTTCTCCAGCAGGGGGAGATGTGGAAATAGCTGAAGACACGGATTCGCACGTTTCAGTTCCCTCTGCTGATAATCTTGCTGATCCTCCTGCTGTTGTCCCAGCTGGCGCACCACTTGAGCCTGCTCCCGTTGTTCCCACTGTTCCTGCTGCTTCCCCGGATCCTATCGCTCCCCGTCGCACTGCGCGCGCACATGTGCCATCAAAAGCCATTCAGGCATCTCGTGATTCCACGGAAGTCGAAGCCGCCGCTAAGGCCGCTGGCATTGACTGGGCCACCGAACGTGCGAAACCCAACATGCGAGCACGAACCCGAGCAGCTGCTGCTCACAACATTTCGACTTCATCTGTACCTAAGAGTTTCCGGGAAGCTATGGAGCATCCCGAGATTTGGATGGCACCGATGGAGAAGGAGTACGGGTCGCTGGTTGGTCGCCAGGTTTGGGAACTTGTTGACTTGCCTGCCGGAGCGAATGTTATCTCCTGCAAGTGGGTGTATGCAGTAAAATATGACACCGCAGGAGAGGTCATCAAGTGGAAGGCGCGACTGGTTGCACGCGGTTTTCAGCAAATCCCCGGAGTCGACTTCTTCGAAACCTACGCAGGAGTTGTGCGTTATGAGTCGTTGAGGATGCTCTGGGCCATTTGCGTGAACGAGCCGGGCAGGGTGATGTGGGCAATGGATGTTGTCAGTGCCTATCTCAATAGTGAGATGAAGGAGGTGGTGTACATGCAGCAGCCCGAGGGATTCGTCGTACCTGGCCAGAGGGCAAGGTATGTTTGATGAAGCGGTCGCTGTATGGAATGATGCACTCCGGGCGGAACTGGGCTGAGCATCTGGAGGCCTCTCTCTCTGCGCTCGATTGGGTTCGCTCGCGTGCTGACCCCTCCATCCGCATTAGATCATCTGCCGGGTACCTCAATTATTGGTGTCTATACCGATGATTTGGACGGTATTTCCTCAACCCCAGCAGCCGCAGAGGAGGCGCAGAGGGGCATCAAGTCCATCTACGAGGTTACCGATGTCCCGCGCACCACGACTTCTCTTGGCATGACCATCGAGTACAATGAATCTGCCGGCACCATTTCCATTTCCTCACGCCCATATCTTGAGCGTGTTCTCGCGTGTTATGGCATGTCCAACTGCAACCCGAAATCGACCCCGCTCGCTGTCGGCGTCGTGCTCACGTCCGCGCAATGCCCCTCGACGCCTTCAGACCATGAGTTCATGGCCGACAAGCCCTACCGTGAGGCGGTCGGCTCGGTTCAGCATGCTGCAAATACCACCCGCCCTGACATCGCATACTCTGTCAATCGCCTTGCCGCTTTCCTCCAGAACCCGGGTCCTGCGCACTGGAAATCCGTGCAGCACCTCCTCGCGTACCTCAGCGGCACCCTTGACTATAAAATCACCTACTGCCGCGGAATCAAGACTGGCATTCGTCCCGTCGGTTGGTTTGATGCCGACTACGCAGCTGACTTGGACACTCGCCGCTCGACATCTGGTGAAGTCTTTATGATGTCGGGTGGCCCAGTCTCTTGGTCTTCGAAGAAGCAGGCTACGGTTGCGCTGTCCACAGTGGAGGCAGAATACGTGTCGCTGACACGCAGCTCCAAGCAAGCTATGTGGATGTATAGCTTCCTTGATGAGCTACACATGTCGCAGGACCGCCCCGCCATTCTTTACGGTGATAATTTGGGTGCAGCAGCGCTTGCACGGAACGCGAAAGGGCACGCTCGCGTCAAGCACATTGATATTCGGGAGCACTACATCCGTGAACGCGTCGCTGCCGGAGATATCGATATTCGCCATGTACCCTCGGCCGAGAACCTGGCGGACATCTTTACAAAGATTCTTCCGCGTGATGCTCACCTCACTATCGTTCGCGCGCTGGGTCTCACGGAGTAGACGGGTGGTTTGGAGCACGGCACAGTCATTTTTATTCTCTCTTGTACTTACTGATACGGATGGCTCGTCTCGCCAGGGGGAGTGTTAGAGTCTAGGCTCGATGCGCCATCCCCTTTCTCTCATCTACAGCTATATTTCGACTCCCCATTGTCTACAGCTTGTTATACAGCTTACTTCCAGATGTAGTATATTTCTTCACAGCTTTGTACAGCTTCGTTTATCTATTTAACGCCTCACCTTGAAGACAGACCTCAGCCGTTCACGCTATTCGTGCCCGTCTGAGGTTTGTCTCTCTTACTTCTTTCGCTCATTCATTTACTTATTTATCTTGTAGTATTACTTCTTATAGGTATGCAATACAAGCCGTTCACGCTATTCGTGCCCGTCTGAGTATTACTTCTTATATTTTGAATGCTTTGGGACCTTGGCATCGGTTGGGGATTTGCGAGAACATTGATATCCGAAACACAGTATAGCGGCAAGCCCGGGGAATAATCCATATGAAGAGAAGGCAGAGGTACAGAGGAGAAATACTATTTAGCAGTGTCCGAAACACAGCATAGCGGCAAGCCCGGGGAATAATCCATATGAAGAGAAGGCAGAGGCACAGAGGAGAAATACTATTTAGCAGTGAGGGAGGATCCTCAGAAATATTCTTCCCTTTATACCCTAGAGAGGACTACGTGGCCGCAGCTGAATAAACGTGTTGTTCTGCGGCGGAGTGGGAAAGTTATTGTTTATTTCATTGATCAAGAATACAGCCGACATCGCGCCCTGTGTATGGTTAGTCTCCAAGAACATCTAGACTAGCAGCCTTATTTTCCTTCCAATCGCCGAGTAAGTACGCCACAGACACCTCAGTAGTTCCCGCCAATATAATTATGTTCGACAAGTCTCAGAGGTCGCTGAAAAGTCCTGTGGACACAGCCAGGGTCATCCGCTGCCGCAAAAGTTGCCCGAATCTCCCGTTACTTCACAGCAAGGAAATGAGGGTTTCTCTGACAGCATGTCGCAGGCAAATATCACGATAATAGGCTATATAGGTGATCTGAGTACACATCCGATCGGTCTGGAACCCGGCGGGTTTACATCCCCTTCCTCTCAGCCGCCTCTTTTTTCGCTTTTAACTTAACTTTTTCTTTCTGACCTTTTGAGAGCTGTGCGCCATTGCGTGGCTGAGTACTCTGTCTGCTCGTCATCTTCCACTATCACAGAATTCAGCATGTTACGGACAGTCGGAGGGACGACAATGTGGCGGAGTATCGGGTGGTTTACGCCTCGATCCGATTTCGAGGCAGTTTCGTTCAGCTTCGGCTCGATATGCTTGGGTAAGACGTGGTCCCTTTCCATCACATCGCTATACTGGCCGTTATCAACAAATACCTGGGTTTATTCTGGACTATTTAGCAACTACTCTCTTTACTGGAGTGCCCGCAACGAATAAGGTTTTGCTGCCAGTGCCTTACCCTTAACATTCCGCTTCCGGACGACCTGTCGCTCCTCTGATGGGATTTGAATGTTGACTGCACGGCTCCTACCTTGCCCCTACATTTCGGTGAGTAAGATTTTTGTGCTCTTTCTGTATTTTCGACTTGGCAAGACATATAGTACAATAAGTATGATTTTAATGACAAGAATTTGAAGGAAATGATTTCTCTCTCTTCATTGTACCCGTGCAACTGCTGGACCGAAGCGAGGGCACATCTTGTTTTCCTACAACCTCACCGTCATTAGTTAGACTGTAATTGATGGCATCCCGGTTGCCGGACCACTGCTTCCCGTGACCGGCACGTGATGTTCCCGCGCCTCAAATACTGTACAATTTCATTCAATTCGGCACCAATTCCGAAATTTTGATACAATTAAAATCCAAAAGAATTCAGATAAATCGAGAAAAAATTATTGCCGCAATAAAAAAAAATGGGCGTGACGCGTGACCGCCGAATTGAACGAAATTGTACAGTATTATGTTTCTCGAAGGTTTTAGGCTGTAAGACTAAGCCGTGTATTGTTAAAATCATATATCCGCCGCAAGGATTGACATGGAGTCGACCATGGACCAAATCAGCCCATTTTCTCTAGTACCAATGTCTAAATGTCGGATTCTCGACAGTTCGACTCAGGAGTGGAACCCCGCGCCAAGTATGTCCATCTACTTATTATGAAGCTGTATGAAGCTTATTTTGGGCAACTATGTGCTCTCACTGTTACGCTGCAGTCGTTTGATCAGCAGTATGGATCCCGTCACACAAGCCTGACATCGGAAGCACTCAGTTCTACCATTTTTCTAGGTTTAACATACCCTTTTACCATCTACAATACTGTAGTTGGATCCCCTGAACATGATAAAGCAGCATAATGGCATAAAATGGGCTGGCAACAATGTATTTGCGTGGGTGGCCATAGCGCTCACCGCCAACCATCTCTGCCTCTCAGTTACTGGCTACCGGCAATGCTTTAGGATTTTGATGCCATTACCGTGCACGTCCCGTTTGGGAAGCCCCGCCAAATTTTTTTTAGTCTTGATGTTTGCACATCAGGAAAATCCAAAATAGCTCCATAGACCATGGGGCAGTTATGGGAGGCTATGGGGGGCTATGACAGGCTATGGGAGTAGGACAGCGCACTATATTGTGCTATGGGAGGCTATGGTGGTCTATGCATTCTGGTCTCAACTCTGAACATCTATGAAAACAGATCAATAATATTCAGAACTATGGAGATCTATTGGGAGCATTTGGGGCATTGGGAGATATCTAGGGCCACAAATTGCCGTCTCTCTTGTGTCTAATCTAATACTTTTTCTGCAATCTAATGCTTGTTGTTCTCCTCAATCTAATGCTTTTTCAAAAACCTTACACGTCCATCCAAAAATATACCCCAAACCAAAGTTGTAGAGCTCATTGAGCTCTACAAGAAGGGTCTAAGGCAATTTTATGATCCACAGCTTCGTTGGCCCACAAAACACGAAATACTTTTTAAGAGACAAGTCTTTTGAGTTGCTTATTGTGGTTGGACATCTCCACCTGCCCCATGTACTGATCCTGTAATTTGGTGTGCAGGACCTATCATCTTGGCCCATGTCGTGGTTGGCCTCCTCTGTGCACACCCCCTGGGTACTGTACTTTTTTATTCAAATCGATAGTCATGCATCACGGACCCCGATGTCGATGTCGAAATTTGTTCTGGGTCACGCGTCACAGAGGGGTCTGTCGAATTGACCAGATGGCCACAAAAAGGCGCGTAAATTGGTAAAGATTCAAGCATAAATTTGTCTGTCCTTCAGTGTCTTCACAAGAACAGAACCCACAAATTTCTCATATCTCCAAGCTTACCTGAGGCTTTTCCGTGTCAAACAACCTTGTTTTGGGCAAAATCAAGGTCAGAAGAAAAATTAAAGTAGAAAATATGGCAGGTAATGTAAAATGAATCCAAATATTGCTGGGATGAAGGGGTATCGATGGTTAACAAGACTGCATTGTTTCTGGCGGATGTTGAATTTTTTGTCCCTGTCACGCTCGGTCGGTGGGCCTGTCGAATTGTCGAATACGTCCAAGAGGTCACGCGTCACGCCCCCGTCGATTTGAACGAAATAATACAGCATTCTGTGGACTTTCACCGCGTACACCGCCTAGAGTGACTCTCGGCGTGAAGGGGCTTAATTTTGAGAAATCTCGGTTGATCTTGAGCGTCCAGTCAACACTGAAGAGCATGAAGGTAGCCATCAGGGCATGGACGCAGCCAGCAGGCAGAGGAAGGGGGACACTACGAACGATGAAGGAGGCAATAAAGCATGCCGTCCGGAGGACTTAGAGAGGAATATTAGTAGACCGAGAAAGTCGTCACCAAGACGATGAGTGAGGCAAAGATTATGAGAAGTTGCCAGTTCATTGCACATGCAAATTCATCGAGGTTCGGGTGGCTTTGAACATGGGAGGTAACGTGAATATAACATATTGTATTGCGTCCGACCTGAATTGGGACTGCCGTCAGGATGCACCGGATGGAATTCCGACATCCCTTGTCCCCGGCATCCCCACATATCCCTCAACAGGACCGCCACCGGAAAAAACCGCACTTGCCCATGAGTGGCCTTAAACGCGGCAAGGGCGTGCAATGCGGCGCCACCTCCGAGCTCGTAAATGAGGATCGCAAGGTCCATGTCGAGACTTGTGTAGTTTCGGGGATAATATTTTCCCTCAACAGCGAGAGAAACTTTGGAGCTAATTTTGGAAGGACCCCAGCCCTCCTTTTTTGCAGTAGAAAGAAGGCGCTGGAGGCCGGGGACGTTCTTTGAAGAGATGAGGTCAAGTAAAACCTGAAACACCTTTGTTTTTAGCTTTGTGCACAATATGGAAGGTTAACACTTGCCTATTTGCAGAATTGGAACGGAGGGTGTTCAAGGAAGATTTTCCCCCGAAGAAGAAATACAAACGAGAACCGAAGCACAGGCCGGACGAGTCAGGGAGAGAAACAGTCGCACAGACAATGGTCAGTTGGGCCTGTCGTAGATCCCTCGTTAGTTAACACGACCTAGGAGACATCCCTGCAGTCGCGGAGGTTCAGGTCCCGGTTTTCTATATAAACGGCCAAGTAACACCTCGACACTCGTACCATTCGGGACCTATGCTCAAAATGCTCACCCTAATTATTGATCGGCGGATCCGTGAAGTTGGCTAAAGCCCACGTGACGGGGTACAGGGCTGGGATTGGCATCACTTGGCTGACATCCCATCAATTTTGGGCCCTAACCTCGCCATGATTCATGATATATATAGATGGAATACGGATTGTATTCAATGATAACGAGAAAAAATGGTTTCACTGGCAAGGCAGTAGGAAAAAACTACACCGCCAAAGTGCCGTCAGGTCGCTGGAGGCTGGCACGGCCACACGATGACCAGCTTTGGGTGAACCTGCCCTCATGTGGATGTCGCCTGGGTGCCAGCTGCATATCTCAGCTGGTATTGCAGCTGTTGGCTACCAGTCTCATCATGCCGCAGCCAGGTTATTCAGCAATCTGGGTACAGGATGCCAATGTAAAAATTACAAGCTAATCAGAATAATCCGTGCTATCCGAAGCGTACTGCAAGACATTAGCATCGTCTCCTGAATCATCGGATGAGCTCTCCTCCGCTTCTTCCTCGCTCTCTTCTGCCGCCGCCGCGCCGCCTTCGCTTTCGCAGTCGGTTTAACCTGTCGTTTGCTTCGGTTGACCACCATCGATTCGGCTGGTGGAATGGTACGACCGCGCTTGGCTTTCGACTTTTTTCGCTTCTTAGGTGCCGGTGTTTCTTCTTCCGCGTCGTTGTCGTCCTGCGCGCGAGCACGTTTTTTATTAGCAGCAGCCACTTTTCGACTGGCCTGTGTCTCGCGAAGTGCAGTTGCCAGCTCGTGATGTTTTCTTCCCGGTTATCGAAGAGAGGGATAGGCGCAAGCAAATCTCGGGGAAGAGTTGCCCGGAGAAGGTGCGCGTTGTGAAATCCATGGGAGTTGATGAAGAAACGATCGAGGGAGTTGTGGATGATGAAGTTTTCTGTCTGATCAGATTCCACACGTTCTTGCCGACGCAAGCGTACCCCACTGGGCTCGCATTTGGCGGTATAACAATCATGCTGAACATTGAAGTTGAATTTGATATCCTAGAGAGAAGTTAAAGCACACAAAAGCGAGGATGTGATTCAATAATACCTTGCCAGTGACAATTGAGAACGTTGTTTCCGAGTCGCGGCGTACCAAAACCGGCATCCCATAAACTTCAGTCCCGAGAAGAGAGGACTTGGAAGTTCTCCAGTACGACCAATACCACTCTGTTAACGTCTTGTAGAATATCCGAAACTCGGCCACATATTGTCGCCTCCTTAGTTTTTGATTTGTGAACATGGTTCAAATCTATCATTTTATGCGACTCACCCGAGTAGTTGGAGACTGTGCGAACACCCAACTTCCCACAAAGCACTGGTCCAGCGATTCGCTAATCACATACAAACATTTCTTCCAGCTCGAATCCGGAGAATATGCACCGTAGTTTAAAGCGTGTACGGCCGTTGTTGATTTGAGTGGATAGGCTAGTTCTTTCCTTTTCCCCGCGCTTCAAGGCGACAAGTTTTATTTCTCCTACAGTGAGATGTGAGTCTGTATGGCTTGTTGGATCGACTAGGTGATACAATACCATGGGGGCGTGGTGTGTTGTCATTCCATCCAAGAAGCTTTTGAAGGATTGGGTGAGTTGCCAGAAATTGGCGGACACCGTTCCCGGCCCGTGTCCATCTGCCATCGGCACTTGGAGAATACCCACCTGTGAGACGATGCTTCATACCCTCTTGAGCTGCCAACTGTACAGCAATGTCACGGCTCGGGGCAAGATGATTAGAGAGAATAGAGCAATAACGGAAGATTCCATTGAAGCCCTCGAAGTTCTCGCTCGCAACTCCTACAAGAGGGCCGAATTGAACCACATCTTCGTCAATGTGTGCCAACAAATGATACTTGATTTTGGCGATCATTTTGGACGGGTCGATAGTCGCGAATATGTCGAGAACATTTCCGACCGCAACTTTGAGATCCTCCTGTACGGCGCGTGAGTCCGATTCAACATACAAAATGCGAAGAAAATCTACCCGATATTCCCTAAGGTTCCGTATCTCTGGGAACCACAGAAGAGCTGCAAGCTCCCCAGTCGCTCTCCAGGCCATAAACTGGTGATCTGTGACAAGACCACGGACATGGAAAATGTTTCGTTTGCACTATAGTTTTCAATTGGCGACCAATCAATGAGCCAGCATATTGCATGATATAATTGGCTCGTATCGCGTGAATTGTGAGGCCACTAGTGTCGGTAGACTGGAGGCGAAGTGAATAGGTCTGTTTCTTCTCGGCAGACCATGACGTGTGGGTTCCGTGCCAGATGTACTTCACGATGCCGAGCAGGATGGTAGTGAAGAATCTCGATCGGTGTATCTTTTGTAGGATCAAAACCTACCGACGGTTCAAGAACATGAAAACAGTCATAGTAACAGGCACACGGACCTTTCATTGTGAAGAATGCACTGTATATCTTGTCTCGGTTGTCGATTGTCCACTGGATGAGTTCGGTTTCGATTTCCTGGACACTTCGACTAGGTTCGTCACGCTTCATTCCTTTGAACCGAGAAATTAAATCATCAATCCAGAACTGCGTATACGAATCTTTGACACCGGTCGCTGTCTGTAAATCTTTGACTGGCTTGAGAACGCCAGCGCATGCGAGCTTGACTTGCTTCTCGAGTTCCTCACGGATTCCTTCTTTTGTGCGCGGTATACCAGCCTCGAGAATGTTAGCATTCGGTCATTCAAAAACCTTATGAAATACCTCAAATAAAGCGTGATAACCCTCGTTCGAGGCTTTCTCCTTCTGGGTTCCACCAACTTTGCATTTGCGGCAAAAATGATTACCCTTGCCTCCAATGTGCCCCGACACCTCGCTGGCCATCGGATTATCGGAAGGTTCGGCATTTACAGTGAATACAAAACCGAGTTGTGTTTCCAAGTTCATCTTGGACTCGGACAGGCTCGGTGTGTGTTTCCCTGAACCATCTATCAGCTTAAATGAACAAAACGAGTCCAAGTTTAGTACTCCACCGCGGCCTTGAATTCTCGAAACTGCTCGGAAACACTTGCATTCGGCGATGTGGAGATGAAATGGATATGATATTCCTGTTGAAGCATTGCTCGTGGAAGATTCCGGTGAGTCATATACGCGTTCCAGTGTTTGTTCCATGACTTGCTTCGATTTCCAGAAACGTCGTCGCTAAAATAATCCACAAAGCTGCAGTATAATGGATCAGCCACCGGCAATGGAACGCTTTGGATTGGGCATTCGGGTCGGAATATCCTGCCTGGATAGTAGGTTCTGCAATCACTGTGAGTGTTCCGAAGGATCTGATTCAAAAAATCAAAGATTGTACCTCCCCATTTCGGAATCTCACCCGCTACTTCGAGATCGAAGTAATTCACAGCCAAATCTTCAGCGCAGATAAAAACAGTCTCATCATCGATAATCCTAGCTTCCTCCTGTGGTGTTTGGTCAGTGTGATGTTCATTTGTAGGCATTGCGTGTCAATAAACCTTCTCATTAACTGTGACAGCGAACGCGTCAGCATAAACCTTGCCACGAAACATGAGCCAGCGGATTGGGACAACAAATCTCCCATCACGGAGCCTCGAGACCTCATTCACATAGAAGTGGCAACTCCCGGCATCGTACATTGGACTCAGAATGTCGAGGTCCATGTTTTTGCGCCATTTTTGTGCATGCCAGATCTCCCGGATAATGCCATCCTCCGGAATCTCTGGATACACGTGGATGAGTTTACGGGTAGTTGGATTTGACCAGTCCTCCAACAAAAATAAGATTCGTTGCCAGAATAATTGATAGAACTCACCTTTGCAATAATGAATCTTGGGTCGTTCATGAAAAATACATTTCCCAGTGGAGACATGCAAGGGATGGTTGGGATATCGGACTGGGTACGAATTTGCTTTTGAACTCGGCGGAGATGGTCGTAAGAAGGAACATCCTTGCACCGCGCTTCTTTTAAAACCCAAAGAAATACCCGCATCAATGAACTGGATACGCGCAGGCGAGGAAGATTGTCCAAAACATCGAGCAAAAAGATCTAGAATACAAGGTAAGGTTTACCGGCAGAGTTTATTGGGAGATATCACACCATTTTAGATGGGTACGGGGCCCATTCGGTCGATTTGGGTGGCTCGCTCCCTTGAACTTCTTCGGGCTCGGGTGCTTGCAAGTCTTAAATTTGATCAGCCACCGGGAACCAAAAAAGCACTGAAGCATGTAATAAAAAAGAAGTCACAGGGCCGCAAGCGTTGTCGACGAGGCTGGGTGAGGTTGGGTGGCGTCAAGAAGTTAACACCGAAATTGCCGAGATTGAGTCGTGACTCAATCATGTGACCGTTGATCAACCATCCACTTCTGCTCCCACCGCGGCGCGCGTTTCAAACGAGGACTCACCAATGTTGCCCAAAAATTCAGCCAGGAAGTCGTCCTCTTCGTCCTTATCAACCATCGAAGCCAGTATGTCCTCATCTCCAAATCCAAGCCTGCACGCCATCGCTTCCGGATTCCACAATCCAAAGGACTCGGCCTCTTCGCGCAATCGCTTTTCCTGTACACCCGGACGTAGCTCATCATCTCCTCCCCAAAAGCTTGCTCCGTTCTTGCCGTAGTCCGCCCACATCTCCGCTTCGGCTTCGCTCATCACTCTTGAAGATGAGGATGCGACAGGCCCCTGAAAGTGTTGAGCCGAAAGCTGAATGTCTCTGAGCTCCGTGGTTGCAGCATCCTCCCGTCTCTCTTTCTCGAGTTTTTCTTGTCTGCGTCTAGCCTCGGCAGCCAATTCCACGGACTGCAAGTGCTGAGTGGAACTCAAGTGTCTCGCTGCCCCCTTGGTCCCGATCCATGTACGCAATTCTTCTGGTGTCACGGCCGCACAAGTTTTACATTGTACTTTGGTATTGTCTTCATTGTAGATGAAGCCTATGGGCACGACAAATCACTTCAGGCTCTCGTCTCGTCTCCTTAATGCGTGTTACCTTCGGCAGACAGTGTTTTTCCACTCCCTTTCGGCGGCATTCTGGTTGAGAGCACAACGAGGAGTACCTGGGCGTCTATCAGCTACCGGCTGCAGTCTCCACGTCCAATTTGCGTTTATTCGACTTGTCTCTCCTGGCAACCAGTCTCTGTCGGCCGACTCGGTACCCAAATAGGAAAGCGGAAAGCTTTGAGACGAAAAAATCAAATGGTGGTGGCAAGCTGTCGTGCATCGATGCCTTTCCCTTGTCGTATAAGAGTATACTCGACTCGCATCTCGTGGAAACGAAATGTCCCTCGGTGTACTCGGTCCCCGAATGGGAAGGCAAGAGCTCTGAAAAAAAAACTCAATGGCCTCTGACTCCCAAGCTGTCGCTCGATGGTTTTCCCTTGTCCTGCCACAGCTTATTCGAATTGTTTCTCCTGGACACCAATATCTCGGCCGACCGGCTTCCCAAATAGGAAGACAAAACCTGTTATAACGCAATTGCACCTCGTCAATTCCCCACTTCTTTCCAATGTCTTCTCGCTCCACTACCCCTATCGACGACGACCTCGACCTCTTGCAGGCCATGGCCCAAAGCTCCCCCATCGCTGCCCCTTCGAGTGGTGCCAGCAAGCGTAACCACAGCACGATGGCCTGCAATGAAGGATTGGGCGACGAAGACCAGCCTGATGTTCTCCCTGTTATTCAAGTCAGCCAGAACATTGTGGCTTTGGCAACGCGCTACACCAGCAGCAAGAGGCTTTGCAGTGAGCAGTCCAACTCGGTGCTCGCGTTCATGAATGTGAGTGGTCCGCATCTTGATCATCTTCCTATCTGATTCCATTTAATCAAGGATGCGCCCGCGCTTCGCGATGCGAAACTTCTCACCCACATTTTCGCTCTCGAGACCAAAGTCGACAAGATCTTGGTTGGTCAGCCATCGTTTGAGGTTTCAATCGATCTCCAGGTATCTTCGCCGTTTTCTTTCTCTTTTAAACTTCCTTTCCTCACAATTTATTTAGAAAAACATCTCTTCCTACGCCTCTGCCGTTCTCCTCTCCAGCAAAATCACCATCTATAAAGGTGATGGCCCGAAAAATGTCCTTTTGGTCAGTTCAGTTCGCTTTTTTGAATTTCTGCGCGAGTGGTTTTGACGACGTCTTTGGTAGGGAATTATCAAGAAGTATCGCTTTGACATCCCTGATGGTGTCGAGAAGATTCCCGCCGATTGGGCCAAGATTGTGGCCGAAGTCCAGGAGGCGCTGACCCAGAAGCGGTCCAAGATCAAGAAGCTGGTGAGTCGTTTTCAAAGTCTATTGAACTCGATCGATGATATCCGCACTGCGCAGATCGGATGGAGCCTGAAGGTCAATAAAACCGATGAAACCAACGGACCCGATTCCGAGCACCAAAACATCTTCACCCTCGCCCAGAACGTAGTCAAGGGCTCCCAATGCACTGTCAACATCGTCTTGTGTGCTCGTATTGCTTTGATGCTGTGTTTTTTTTTCGTTATTGCTACCGTCCCGTTATTCAATATCGCTCCAGCGCTCTGTTTATCTCCAGCACCCCGGAATGAAGTTCTGGAATAAACTCGACAAACGCCTCAAGTGGATTCGCGACAACGCAGGCGGTGATGCCAAGAAAATTACCAAGTATGTTCTCCTCCGAGCGAGTAACTTATCAGTCTTGCTTAATGTTTATTCAGAGCTTTCCGCCATGTTCTCTCTGAAGACCAGTTGAAACACGGTGTAAACGACTACACCATCGACGAGACGGCTGTCGACAAGTTCCAGCAGGATGTCGATGATCTTATCGACGCCACCGTTATCGACGCGGCGACTTGAAGACCTCCCGTAGAGCTCACTCGAAAGATGATGTATATAGATATTTCTTGACCTCGACAATACATCGATAGATTCACAGTACCGAGATGGACAGAAAACCGAAATGGTATAATTTAAGTTAGCTGCCGCCAGCTTGCACTCGTACCTGGCTACCAGCTAGACCTGGCTCCAGGCTGAGCCCATAGGAACATAGAGCTGGGTACCGGCTGTAGACAACTGGCAACTACCTGGCGATGGCATCTTGCCAGCGTGTGGATCACACGTTCTCGCCACGTTTTCGACCATTGGCGGTGTAGGGGATCATGAACACTATCAAATGGTTTACATTTTGAATCACATGCTTTGTAATGCCATTTTGAACATATTTGAGGCCAATGTTGCGAGTAAAGCGCTCCTTGCCGAAAAGAATTCACTTATCAAACGCCGTCTAAATGCTGCAGCAAAGAGTAAAGAGAGCAATGTTCACCTCCACCGAATGTCCGACAAAATTCCGCGGGCGCTCTGTACAACACTGGAAGAGGAGGCCAAACTAGCACATGAACTATATGAAAGATTTCGAATGAAATCGGCTTCAAATTCAACAGACTCACCTTGGACATCTTTGCTACCGTACCAACAGTTATGCTTTGCATTAGTGATCAAACACACGTTGAACGATGAGCAAACAAGAGCATTTCTTCTGTTGGCTGATAAGATCAGTAGAGAATTAGCAACTGGCCGAAAAGACTCACCAATGACACTGCTTTGTACCGGCCCTGGTGGAACTGGAAAATCAGTGATATTTCAGGCCTGGAGAGAGTTCTATGAAATCACCGGTCATCCAGAACGACTTCGATTGACTGCTCCAACGGGTGTTGTTGCCAGTGATATTGGGGGCTGTACAATCCATTCAGAGGCGAGCTTGAGGGTTTCACCTGCAAAAATGAAGTCAACTCCGAGTTTGCGTGCAAGTCTCGAAGAACGAATTTCACCGCTCGAGACTCTGATCTTGGACGAGGTTTATTTCTTAAGTGCAGCGGATCTGGTCCGAATTTCTGAGTACTTGTGCATGGCAAAAGGAGTCACGGATTCTTTGTGTGGAGGGCTGAATTGGGCGACATGCGGTGACCCGTGCCAGCTAGGAGTAGCAGTGTTCATTCCTTGATACAGAGAACATCTGGCTAGCCAAAAATTTAAAACCCCCCGTGCTCCCCACGTCGTACTCGATTTCGTCCTTTGTCGGCGCCCCATAACCGCAACGACTTTTCGATGTGCATGTCCATGAGCGAGTAGTATCAGCGGGGATGTGCTTCGCACGCGACGTGTCGCATGCGGAAAGGTGCGTTCTCGTCCTCGATGAGCCGTAGCTTTACCATATTTGTGTTGTTGGGACCGATCTGAATGCATTTTATCTATTTATCCTACCCACATTTGCGTGATCTATGATAGTTATTGAGTGTTACTGAGGGCTACAACGCACTACGGTACCCTCTGGCCTCGACTATTAGGTGCTACGGACGGCTTCGGAGCTTCCATGCCAGGCCCTGACCGATGTAAATAAAATAGAAGTCAGCAAAATAAAGCTACAAACATATAGCTGGGATGTACCGGTGCACACCGTCGATGATCACAAGGGAACGGGATTATCCGAATGCTATTTGAAGGCAATCGCGGCTTTCGAGGCGAGCTGAGTAGGTCGGGCCACCCTTGAAGTAGTTGGGTCTAAAAAAGAGTCAGTAAGCGTCTAATACAGTAGCGGACAAAGCCCAGGAATGAATCAAACGGCGGAGACTGAGGACACTACCTAGACTCGCGCAAGCGAAGTCAGCAAGGTAGAATGGTGAGTAGATCGCTGAAGACACTACCATCTCATAAGTAACCTCAAGGATATCTTGAGTCGGTGCCATCGTGTTGTGAGTTACTTGAATAGGATAACCCATTGTTCCAGTTGTCGACCGATTTGGAAAATGGAGGAGCATTTGCAGAAGGCCCAGCCATATCCTGGGGATGATCATGTTCAGGGGGAGAGTCGTTTCCTTGTCTATGAAACAGCTGAATATCACATTGTCATGGATAACATGACAGACCGTGACACCATCCTTCCCTCAAATCACTTCCACAATCCCGACTTCGATGTTGTTGCGTGGTATGCCGCAGAAATGTGTGCCGCACTGGGGCTCGACTTGAACGGTGAGGATGAAGCACTGGGCACACCTGGCGAAGTTCACGCACTTGCCGCTGATACATTCCGGAAGTATGTGGTTGTTGCCGACTCTGGCACAACTGACCATTGCTTCTGGCGCCGGGAGGACTTCATTGAGTATCATCCAGTTGCTTCTCGAAGTGGGAATGCGGCTGGTGGATCGACATTCAGCATCCTCGCGACTGGCAAAGTTCGCAAGTCGTACACACACCTTGGAAATCAGCACATTGTCACCTTCGATGCCCTCCATACCCCCGATCTCCACATAAACCTCATCTCGGTTTCGCGTCTTGACGAGAAGGGTTTCTCTGTCGAATTCAACAGCGGAAAAGCTACTTTCAAAACTCCAAGTGGCGTACCTTTCATGGAGGGACTTCTCGTCGATGGGATCTATCGGCTGTATTTTGATGAAGCCGGTGTGACTGCTGCCGCGGCGAGGTCGAGAGACATGCCCGCCAGCAGAGGGACGTGGCACCGACGTCTCGGACACATCGGCTTGACTGGTTTGGACGCGTTGATCTCGGGTCAGCATGTCAACGGCCTGAGCATGCTCGGAGGAGATGTTGATGGCTTATGTGAAGACTGCTTGTACGGGAAACAAACGAGACGTCCGTTTGACGGTGTGCATGAGGTGGAGCACGAGGTGGGGGAGCGGGTGTACATGGATCTATGGGGACCGGCACCAACGACAGGTATTGGTGGAGCAGTCTATCTCTTCCATATCGTTGATGGCCATACGGGTGGGCCGTGGGTGTTCTTCTTGTCGCGCAAAACAGCGGAAGAGTCGCTCGCCGCCTTCGTGCAGTTCAAAGCTGAACTCGAGACACAGACTGGCAAGGTTCTGAAGAGAATTCGCGTGGATGGGGGTCGAGAGTGGATTAATCACCTTTGGAATGATTTCTGTCGTAAGGCAGGGATTGTTGTCGAGGTCACCACTCCCCATTCATCCTCTCAGAACGGCGTCGCTGAGCGGGGCATTCGCACGACCGTGGAATTTGGCCGCTGTCTGTTGTCAGATTCTGGATTACCGAAATCTTTGTGGCCGACGGCGTTCAGAACAGCTGCTTACCTCCAGTGGTTCCACCCGAAGCGACGAATTGGCGGTAAGACTCCCTGGGAGGTGTACCATGGGTCTCCACCGGACATTGCTCACCTGCGCACGTACGGGTCGACGGCGTATGCCAAGATTGTCCCGATTGAGGCAGCCGGCAGTAAACTTGACAGCCGTACCGTTAAGGCCGTGATGGTTGGCTATAACGGTTCGGCGGGTTACCGGTTGTGGAATGCCGCCACGCGCAAAATCTTCGACTCGCGCGATGTTGTCTTCGACGAGGGAATTGGGCATTGGAGTCGTTCTCCAGCAGGGGGAGATGTGGAGTTAGCTGGAGATGAACAGCCGCATGTTCCGGTTGATTTGAACTTACCTCTTGCTGACAACTCCGCCCCCTTGCCCGCAGACACAGTTGAGCCTTCTGCTGCTGCTCTCCCCAACCCTCCTGTCGATATCCCTGCCGCTCCCGCCGGTCCTGATCATCCTCGTCGCTCGACTCGCCCCCATGCACCCTCGAAAGCTATCCAGGCTGCTCGTGACACTGTTCTTGACGAGGCCGCCGCGAAAGTCGCGGGTCTTGACTGGGCTACAGGACGCAAGAAACCCAACATGGCCGCCCGCGCCCGAGCAGCCGCTGCTCTCAATATTTCTACTTCTTTGGTGCCCAAGAACTTTCGGGAAGCTATGCAGCAACCTGAAGTTTGGATGGCACCGATGGAGAAGGAGTACGGGCAGCTCATGGGTCTTGAGGTTTGGGAGCTTGTTGAACCTCCTCCTGGTGCGAACATCATCAGCTGCAAGTGGGTCTATGCTGTTAAATATGACACCGCGGGGGAGGTCATCAGGTGGAAAGCACGGCTCGTCGCGCGCGGTTTCCAGCAGATCCCCGGTGTTGATTTCTTCGAGACCTACGCCGGTGTTGTCCGCTACGAGTCTCTTCGAATGCTCTGGGCCATATGCGTCAACGAGCCTGGGTGGGTTATGTGGGCGATGGACGTTGTCTCCGCCTATCTCAACTCCGAGATGAAGGAGGTGGTGTACATGTCTCAGCCAGAGGGTTTCGTCGTGCCGGGCCAAGAGGGAAAAGTTTGCTTGATGAAGCGATCCCTCTACGGCATGATGCAGTCTGGGCGTAATTGGGCAGAGCACCTTGAGTCTTCCCTTTCTGCGCTTGAATGGATTCGTTCGTGCGCTGACCCGTCCATCTGCATCAGAACTTCCCCTGCTGGAATCTCGATCATTGGGGTCTATACCGACGACGTGGATGGGATTTCGTCGACACAGGAAGCCGCGTCCGAGGCCCAAGCGGGTATCAAGTCAATTTACGAGGTGACTGATGTACCCCGGACCGCAACTTCGCTTGGCATGACCATCGAGTATGACGAGGGCGCGGGCACGATTTCGATTTCCTCGTGTCCTTACCTTGAGCGTGTTCTGGAGCGCTATGGCATGTCGGACTGCAACCCCAAATCCACCCCGCTACCTGTTGGCGTCGAGCTGTCGTCTTCCCAATGCCCTTCCTCGCCTGCGGAGGTCGCTTTTATGGCGGACAAGCCGTACCGCGAGGCTGTTGGATCCATCCAGCATGCAGCGAATACCACACGCCCTGACATCGCCTACTCCGTCAACCGTCTCGCTGCTTTCCTTCAGAACCCTGGCCCGGTGCACTGGAAAGCGGTACAGCACCTGCTTGCGTACCTCAGCGCCACACTCGACTACAAAATCACTTACCGTCACGGAGTCGAGACTGGCATTCGCCCACTTGGTTGGGTTGATGCCGACTACGCGGCTGACTTGGACACCCGTCGTTCGACATCTGGGGAAGTCTTCATGATGTCGGGTGGTCCGGTATCTTGGTCGTCGAAGAAGCAGGCAACGGTTGCGCTGTCCACGACAGAGGCGGAATATGTCGCGCTCACACGCAGCTCTAAACAGGCGATGTGGATGTACAGTTTCCTTGAGGAGCTGTGTATGCCTCAGGACCGCCCCGCTGTGCTCTACGGCGATAATTTGGGTGCCGCTGCACTTGCTCGGGACGCGAAGGGCCACGCGCGCGTGAAACACATCGACATCCGCGAGCACTACATCCGCGAGCGCGTCGCAGCTGGGGATATCGAGATCCAGCATGTCACTTCGGCTGACAACCTCGCCGACATCTTCACCAAGATCCTTCCTCGTGAAGCCCACCTCTCCATTGTCCGTGCTCTTGGCTTGACTGAATAAACGAATGGGCATTCAACTTGAGGGGGAGTTTCTGTTCCCTCTCGAATATTTACAACGGTCACTTCCATCATGATTATTGCAGTTGTACTTTTACTGATACTTTACGGCTCGTTCTCGCCAGGGGGAGTGTTAGAGTCTAGGCTCGACGCGCCTTCCCCTTTGATTTCCAACTCACTCCGTCCTATTGGCTACAGCTCTTGTTCAACTTCCGCATTGTCTGCCATATGTAGATATCCATCTACAGCTTCTTTACAGCTTTGTTTACTTATTTAAAGACTCACTTCCTCGAGACGTACCTCAGCCGTTCACCTCTCGTGTGCACGTCTGAGGTATGTCTCTCCGTATACTTATTTATTCCGTTACTTATTTATATTCTAGTATACTTCTTACAGGTATGAATATATAGCCGTTCACCTCTCGTGTGCACGTCTGAGTACTGTAGTATTACGACCGGAAGTTCAGGTGACGTGTGACAGAGGCCTGTGAACTGAACAAAATGAAGGTGGTGACGGTGACATCTGAGGAATGAACACTTCAATTTTCGGAGGTCTCAGAGGGTGTAAAAACGAATTTTGGGCTAGTCTAAATTTCACAAAAAAAAGCCGATGAAAAACACAAAATAATATTGCAAACATTAGTGTTCCTCCCACGCGGGGCCCAGGTAGCGACGAGCGGCGATCTTCCTGCGCTGCCCCCCCCCACGGACTTCTGGCTCGGAGTCAGAGGTCTCCTCCTCCTCCTCCTCCTCCTCTGCATCAGGCAATTCCGCATCGCCCGCCCGAGTGATTCCACCATCCTCCGTAACCTTGAAGTTAGTCGTGACGGCGGGAGAACCACCAGAGCGGAGAAGGTCGGTGACAACGCTCAGTGGAACATCACAGTCGTCGTACAGATCCGACCCGGTAAACGCCTCCTCATCGTCCTCGGGGACGGTCGCGGGCCGGTTGAGGGCTGCGTGAAGGGCGGGGTGGGTGGTACGGAGTTCGCGCAATGCGGCAAGGGCTGCCGGGGATGTGAGTGAATCCTGGGACAGGTTCCACTCTCCGACGCGGCACATCTCGAAGGCCTAATGAAAAAGGTAGTGATTAGATAACATAAAAGAATTGAAAGGACGATGCCGACCTTGGTGATTGTGGCGGGGTCGTCGAGATCGTGGATGGCTTGGACAATCCAGCCAACAGACCTATCGCGCAGCGTAGGGAGGGTGGTATCGAGCCGGATCTCGTGTGCCACCTTGCCCGCCTTGATCTGATCGAGGGCTTCGTTGACAAGGTCGCGGTGAGCAGAGCGTTTGATGCTCAGCTTGAGGATGCGTTGGACGCCGACATCGAGCGGTTGCCATACACCTGTGCAGCCGCCCGGGAGGAAGAGGACGATGATGGTGGGGTGATTCTTTTTCATCCAAGCAAGAAATTCTTTTGACTTGTGTACCGACCAGCAGTCAATCTTCCAAATGGAGATTTGCGACGACGGTAGCCCGAGCTCGAGTTTTGTAGCTTCGAAGTACGGCGCGATGATGTCGTCGACGAGGAGGTGCATGGTGTCATGTGTAGACCAGTACGTCTTGGTACCCGAGGGGAGCATGATGTAGCCGAGGTCAATCGCCTCCTGGAAACGTGCAGCAGCGGTGGAAGGGCAGGATGCTTCTGTCTTCCCCTGGAAGATCGCCTGGGTCCGAAGTAGCATCCAGTACCGAAAGCACCACATTCAAAATTGCTCTGTCTGTGACCATCTCTTGCTTGAATGTTAGGAACTCGACACCGAACGGCCACCGAGTGGGCAAAAAAAATGGATATGGTGCGGGCCGCCTAGCTGCCGCTACCTCGTGCTTGAAATATAGCGGCTTCAAGTTCGACCGGATTTCTTATCCCTCTTCCAAAAGTGCTCCGTTTGAACATAGAAGAACAATTGGAAGAGGGATTTTTATTTAAATCAAAACTGAGCGAGTTATAAAAAAAGATTCAGCCGATTTGGCGACATGCGGGTAAAATATTGAAAACGGGTCCGTATGAGCTCTATATGGGCGCAAAATGACGCCAGTCGTGTGCCCTTCTTTACTGGTCGAACCTCCATGCAAAAGTCTCCGGGATATTTGCATGTGAATAACTAATTGGGGTAAGAGATCACTCGCATATTTAATGCAATCCCGCAAGCCGTACATGTGTCCGACCCGTTCTTGAGACACAACATAATACCATTCAAATTTGCATTGCGAAAGCTGCTCAGAGGTACACTTAAAAAAAAAAAATCTCCGGCCAATTTGGCCACTAATCTCGGGTAGCGGCAGCTAGGCGTCCCGCACCATAGGCCGTGATTGCGGCCTATAGCAAGCCCCGAATGAGCCCAAATTGCAACAGCAATATTCGTTCTGGCTTCCTGAGCCCCATGCATCTTTGGATAGGTTTTCTGGAGTGCGTTGGGGGTGATTGCCGGCCATGACGGGGTGATTTACCAAAATGAACTTTGTCAAGCCCAGTGACACTCACCAGTCAGGTTTGAACACCGAACCCCCTGAACTTTTGTGGTGACGGGTGACATGGCGTGAACTTCCGGTCGTAATACTACAGTATACTTCTTACATGAATCTTAGTCTCCCCCGGCCAGACTCCACGAGATTTATGACAGTCGATAAATCTTTTATATGGAGTCTGATTCTAGTGGCATCGCCGCCAAAGGACCGTGAAATTCCGTGATCAGCACGTGATGTTCCCACGCTCTTTTGAGTTAACGTTCGCTCACCGCGAACGTCAGCAGCTCAATATGCATTTTTGCGAAGGTCAAAATGTACAGTTATTAATGGAGGGTATATTGGGTTTTTTCCTGGAGAAACTTGGAGAGTTTTCATTTTCTGGGCTTAGCTGTACCGCAAAAATAGCTCTTTAGCCGATACACTTGCCAAATGCTTTATGTGGTGATAGAATTTAGCAGAAGGTCATCCTAAACATAAATAAAATTATTGAAAACAGTACTCTGAGATACGTCCGTAAAGAAATGCTGGAATGAGATGCGCTGCTCGAGAGACTTCGGCGGCATCCAGAAACTAAAGGCCCCACCATCCGGGTCCGCAGCATCAAGAAACCCAACACGGTGGAGGCGTCTCGATTCCCATCCTGCGGCATGGTTGATATCACCTCCGAACCACCGAACCCAGACGAACTCCATTCGTTTAGGCTGTCCCCCTGTTTTGGAGCGAGGACCGACGTGTCGACTTTCGGCGTGGAAAATTGCAAGAATCCGACAATACCGGTATGGATGTGTATCGTCCCGACGCGCATCGTAGGTGGTATAATTGACTCGGAGGATTTTGTGGGTGTATAAGCGTTCCTTCTGTATCGTGACATCTGCAAGGTCTTTTTCTGAAAACCGGCTATCCAACACTAACCGACCCATCGAGTTTGAACCGAAATTTCACTGGCTATCCTCCCAGCAAGACCCCGTCAAAATCCAGCTTGAAATGATTGCAGTGGCCAAAATACTGTTTTGGTGTAAAATCTCGGCACATAATGATGAGCTCTATGAGAAATACTGCTATGCAAGGATGATTCTGCACCATCCATTCAAAAAATTGGAGGAACTCTTGGAAAGTCAGGACCTACCTCGAATCTCGGAGGAGCAGCGTGGCAAGTATGTCAGCTGGACAGTTGCATATCATGCAGAATGTCTGGGCCACCATCATGTACACCTGGATGATACTTACTTACGCTGCAGCTTTCACAGAACACCGTAATGTCGCGAATCATGTCGGTCCACCAGACATGATCTCGAAGGTATGTCAACCAGTAACCATATGAAGTTTGTTTAAACAATGGGCATCTCAATGGATAATCTGGTTTGATGGCTGATTTGTTCAACCACCTGTTTAAACCGTGGACGACCAAAAAAAGTGCAGCTCACGGGGATTTAACTCTGAGCTGCAGAGTGGAAGAAGGAGAGAAAATCAGACACCATAACCAACTGAACCAAACCAACACGGAAAACGTTGATCCCAAGGTTCGGTTCGGTTCTTTTGACTCGATCGTGTTTCTGACTCATGTAATAGATTCAATGCGCGAGCTACGCACTGGAGCTTCTATCGAACGGTGGCCTTCGCAGCCATGTGATCGCAGTGCTCGTCTCGCGCAATTCCCTCGAATTGCTGTACTACGATCGTTCGCTCGTCCTTAAATCTCAGCCACTGGACTTCACCGAAGACACCACGAGCTTCCTCGCCATCCTGTTTGGCTTCGGAAACCTCACTCCTACTCAGTGGGGTGACCCCGCCTCAACGCTACTCAAGGCACCTACAGTCGCCACCTTTTCTGACGATTACAAGGCGATGTATTTTGGCTACGTCCTCACATTGTCCGAAGGGTGGCAACTCCAGTTGGGCAATGTTATCTTCCGGGCGCACGGGATCATTGGGCGCGGCACTGTTGTTGTGGGTGCCAAGGTGGTGGCTAGTCCTCTTCCCGACTTCGTGGGCAAGCGCGTGGTCGTGAAGTGGAGCTGGGTTGCGACGACGCGAAAGGAGGAGGGTTACATCGTGAAGAAAGCAGTGGAATATGCCGATGCGAATCGACCCAGCATGCGTCATCATCTACCCAACATATATCACTATCAAGAACTCCCCGAACAAACCCCGCAATGTCAGAAATTTCTGCTTGCCAATTTCAAGGACGCATATGAAGAACGCGTTCTTCGGATTGTAGTTCAGGAAGAACTTCACCCAATCACGGACTTGACGGACGTGACCGAGCTCGCCGAAGCGTTCAAGCAGATTTTTGAGTGTGCGTTGGCCTTTTCCTCATCCTCTTTGCGATCTTATTTGGCGAATGCAGGCTATCATTGGCTGTATGAGGGGCCCAAAATCATGCACCGCGACGTCAGTATCAGCAATCTGATGTTCCAGAGGATTGAAGGAAAGTTGTACGGGGTCTTGAATGATTTCGATCTTGCGACTTTTCACGACGGCAGCGTGGCTTCGACTTCCAAGCAGCGCACAGGTACGAAGCCATTCATGGCGAGGGATCTCCTGGAGCATCCTCCTCCGAGGCACTTCTACCGACACGATCTCGAATCGTTTCTATACGTCCTCGCATTCCTCACATGCGATACTTCCGCTCCTGGTTCCACACTTGGGACCTGGATTGATCTCGGGATGGCAGCGCTGCAGGGCGCCAAGGCCGATGTTCTCACCATCAAGGGATTTCCTCCACAAAAGCAGCATTTCCAGAGATTTGGTATATGGATAATTGCTATTTCGACTCTGTTTCGGACAGGCTTTAACAACCGTAGCTCGCACCGAGCCGATGTTGAACTCGCAAAACTGATTGGCGGTTCCTCACCGCCGTCCTTCGACGACGTAACCCTTGGCGACTCGGTGACTTTTGACAAGTTTGCAGCTATTTTAAAAGCGCCCATTATTCAGTCGTGATAGTTCCTTTGTGTCGAATAGCGTCTTACGTAGCAACAATCTAGCTTTTCTGTTCAACCGTTTGAATTAATGAACATAAGAGAGGCCGTTATCGTCGCCCAACTTCGTGCCGAATGACGGGACCGGGAATGTCGACGATCGAGCCTTTAATTTCTCGGGGTGGCCGGCGCTCAGACAAGGAAGCAGTCACGAGGAGGAGAGGAAGGGACGGGGACGGTGAGAGACAGGACGGCGCGCGTACTACGCAGCGCGCGATCTCCCACTTTTCGAGCGACTGCGTCCTCATTTGCGACGTACCTTTCTCTCATGGGGCTAGATCTACAGTAATGCACGTCTCCCTGTCTTTCTGCTACTTCACGCGTCGTCACTACTGGAGCTTGCCTCTGTGCAAAACTTTGATGTCCTCCCCGCTGACGAGCGATCTTCAATCTCCTTTTTGGGACGAAACATATCTTCTCGCTCGTGCTTGCATCGTGTTTCGTGTTGTGACTAATGGGTACTGGGGCTGGATCTTCGAATTTTGCTCCGCTTCCTCGTTGCCCGTGCCGATTTTTAATTGGCTTCGATTCGTCTCTATGGTGGTTCGCGTGAAAGCCTTTCTATGTCCGAGTCGACTGCTGGCGGCCGGAGGCCAATATACTAACTCTAACTCTATTCCAAAGGAGAGGAGAATAGAGTTTGACCGAGCCAAAGAGTTTACTACGGCCATTTTATATATATATGTATCATAATTGCGCCTACTTTATGTTCACCGCCGGTCTGTTCTGTTAACATGTACATATTTAAACCATCCACATTTTTATACGGTGGCATCGTGATTGGAAAAAAAAACGGGATAGCGGGCCTTGCCGCGCAGCGGGCTACATAGATTATTTGATCAAATCCAGCCCGTAATAAGGGAAATGGTCCATGGAGGACAAAGACAACGCGAAGAGGAGTTTGGTTGGCGAGAAGATGACATCAAAGTTTCCGAGAGAATAGTCTAGAGGAGTACAGGGGTAAGGATGGGTTGATGCGATAAAGCGGTCAATTAACTATAGCCCAAGGAGAAAGATGCAGATATCCGTACGGATCTGCGACCGGCGCGTACTCATCATGGAACCAGGACAGAGTGGCGTCCGAGTGGTACGTGGCCGATCGTGGGGAACTATGGCACGACACAAGGATAAGAATAAGGTGCCGGGTGGGATGAAGGGAGGATTTTTGGAAGGATGATATGACGGAGAGACACAAAGCTCTAGACAGCCGACCGAGAGAATTTATTCTTGGATGAGGAGCTGTAGAGCGGTGCAGGAGGAACGAAGGAGTAGCCGGGGACTCGGAGATCCGTGTACCAGTGTGGCTCCCGGTCGAAGTCGATCGTTCAAGTCGGCAAGTCGCACAAAGTTGCCGGAGGTGGGAGTCGGAGCCTGCGACCCCAGCTACCAGGACCGAGTAAATTAAATCCAGTCGAGAACCCTGAAAGGACGAAACAAAAGCAAGGGAGGACCGAAACGCCAGCGGAAAGGAGCAAATATCTCCATAAATTTGCAATCGTGACGCTAGAAATAGGTCGGAGGGGTGTCATCAGGGAAACACCCCTCAGAAATTTTCACGAATTTTTCGAGAAAATGTCAGAAAATTTGTCGACTTTCCTGAGCTGAGGAATTTTCTTGAAAATATTTATCCCCCGTTTGAAAATTCCTAACTTCCAAGACATTTTGGCGAGATTTCGGTAGGAATTCCATCGGTATTCTTTAAAATGTGAGCCTCAAATACACATCGAGGAACATGAAACACATGTATTCCAAACTATATATTACATGGAAGGGTATAATACAGCAGTTACAATCCTCCTCCCGAGACAACTTCCATCCAGAGAGCCGCGAACACCGCATACGGTGCTCAACACACCGGTTGTGTCCAAAGGAACTCAGTGGCGGGAAAATGTACACTATGACAGTGTTAGTACTGGGGTGGGAGATGTAAGAGGAGAACAGCACTTACTGGATAATACAGCATATATGTGGCAGACACATAGGATTGGTGTGCTGGATGAGCGGGCTGTCAGGTGGGAGTGGAATTGGTAAGGTAAAAGGGAGAGGATGCAGGACACATACGTGTATCAACTACACCACAACTCAACAAGAAGAACGAGGATCCACACATGCAGTGGGGGTAACTACGCCCTGAACCATGTCAATCGAAAGTGAGAGAGAGGGGGGATGAGCAAGAGTGGGGCACAATGACTGTGGCTGGGCAGGCTGCATCGCAAAGCGGTTAGGAAGATTAGTAAGCAGGAATAGAGGGGGCACGAAGCACGCACTCGAATGTTCACGGCGAGGACGAGGAGGAGACCGAATGTGGTCGCATGCTGTCGGTGAACTACACAAAAGCGGTTACGGGAAGTATAATGAGCGGGGGACGCACCGGTCTCGCCGTAATCAGCAGGCAGCAAGACGACTAGCCAAATGGAAATGGTCAATGAACTGAGTATGGTGTGGATGAAAACTCACCGGGACTGAGGTCTGAGGTTGGCAGAAGGGGGTATACATGGACAAGAGAAGGAGCCCGCATGCTTGAGGGTGGTGTGGGTGGCGAGCTGTGAAAGATGAGGTGCTGCACAAAGACGCAATGAGCACCGCTACGCCACAAGAATGTATCTGGAATGACTTACGGTCAAGTAGAAGGTAGAGATTTGCGAGCTGACGACATTATGGAGAGAGAAAGTGCAGAAGCAGGGAGAGACAAAGTGGGGGAAAGGAAGAAAGATGTTGCTCTTTGTTTGGATGAGATCAAAACGAACCATCTTTTGAGGCACATGCGCCGCCACGCATGCGACGGACTCACACGCTTGACAGTTTAGGGCCGGTTTGCATTTACCTACCGCAACATTTAGAGATGTGACATCAACTTCAAGTTTTAAACTGCCTCAAGCGGCAGTCGTCATTTGGCAGCCTTGCTGAGGGCAGAGCTTTGGAAGCATACAGCCTAAATGTTGCTTATACAAGTGGATATAAGGCAAGAGGATGGAGCTTTCTGGGGGAACTTATAACCTCCCACTTCTTGCCGGAATCCTGATATTTTGACCTTGCATCCACCCAACACATAGGTATGAAAATGGAGGAACTTTTGAACATATGACTAAAATTATATCTGAGGTTTCACAAATCTGGTATTTTACCAAAGATTTCAACACATTCTCGAAGGAATTCCTGAAAATTCCACAATTTTCAACCTTACCAAAAAATTTCCCAGAAAATATCAGAATTTATCTCGGGAGGTTTTCCCTGATGGTTGGAGTGGAGCGAGAAATTAAGACAGTCATCACGCAGCACTGAGAGGCGCGGACGCCTTGGGTCGTTGAAAATGGGGATCTGGGAGAAGGAGCTTATCATGGGAGGTTCCAGGTTTTGGCGAGAGAGGAGACGCTGCGGTGTGCGAGGCAGAATCGTGAACGCCTATAAAGAAATCCGGCGAAGGATGAGAATTGCGTCCAAAGAGAATGCATGAAGAGCCCAGACTGCACACAGGAATCGAGCCGCACAGGGTGACCACTGACCAGCAGCGAGATGACAACCCGCTCCGATGGCGCAGGCAAACAAGCGCAACTAGTCTGTTAGTTACCACGCCCAATTACCCGGTATCCTGCGTTATTATGTAACCACATCAGGAAAAAACCCCTGGGGCCGTAGTTCCGCGGTTAGTTATGTAGTCAATGTGTTGGTTTCTGAGAACACTGACGATCCCTCTTATTCGGCTGTCGGGTAATGCTCGGACCGGGCTCGTTAGTCACAGTGATGCGCCATCAAACGAGTTCGGCAGCCGTCGGCGGCGACGTTCTTAATGTTATTCGGTCCTCGGAGACCATTGGCAGGGCTTAGAATAAGGTGCTATTCCATTATACAGGATATCTCCGTGATTAAGGACGATATTAGCCTCACCTGGAGTACATAAACAAAGTTTAACCGTTCAATGAACCAACGTCCTTGATATCGTTGAGTACGAGCGCTGTAAAAATCTGTAAAACACATCTTTTTTCAGAAGGGTACATTTGATATGCCAGGACAATATAAACACGAACTAAACCCCAACTGAGCAGAATTTGAGCCATTTGTTTGATTATTTTTCAATTCTGACTTGATTCTGACCCTGGCCTAATTCTGAGGATACTTCATCAAGGATTCCCTAATTTTTGGAGTCGCTTTATGCATTTAAAACACTCACAGTCTTGTGAATGAGCCAAATCTTTCCATATCCGTGAATTGACTTGTTTGGGCAACAAGGAAAAAAGCAAAAAAAAAAACACGTCAAAAAAGCTAGACAACTTTAGAAACCAATTAGGGGCATACAAAGCACCCAGGGAACTCAACTGAATTCCGTAGAGAGCCTATGTTGTCGGCAGATGGTGCCAAGAAGCCAAACGGGGACGTGACTAAAATTTAGGTAATACCCGAATAAGAGGGATCGTCCCTCCCCTCTTGGTTCCAGCATTAACCTCTTAACCAGACTGGTTAAGAGGTTAATGCTGGAACGAACAAAATGCCAACCCTTTGTGGAGGTCATGAGTTCGATCCCGCCACTCCGGTACGGGTCCTTCGGACTTCGGCATCCGGGATCGAGTCACCATGCTCGACTAATCAATGGTTTATACCAGGGGAATACACCATTGTAATCTCCAAATTTGCGGAGACAGACACCCATGGAAATCAATTCCGCGACAACAGTGAAATGGGGGGCAATGGGTACATCCTATGCTGCCTTGAACAAAGTCTGGATGAACTTTGATTTCAATGGTTCTGAGAACCTGGTGAACTCCGTGCTATGGTTGTACTGCAACAGCGCGGTGCTGCTACGGACCCAATATGGATGGCCTGACCGGGTGCACATCACCCCTGACTTCACCATGTTTTTCTCTGGGGATCTCCGTATATCACTGAAGGACGCTGCAGGCCGGGCCAGGGAGCGCATCACAGAGAATCACGCTGCAGAAAGCAAGGAAGCATTAGAGGATATCGCCGGCATCCTGGAGGGTATAGCCAGCAATATGCCGATGACAGCGGCGGATCTGGAGAAAATAAATTGAAACCCATTCTACAAAAATATGTTTTGTATGCCGGTAACCCGGCTACAGAAAGGGGGAAGCTTGCTTGCACTTGATCCCAGTTGTTCAACACATAATATTATTCCACAAATTCATATTCGCTAAGGTCCATTCCATAAGTATCTAAAGTGAATCCAAGTTGTCGCATGGGATTTTCCGGGCTCTGATAGCCACAGTGCGTGTCCTGCACGACTATTCACGTCGCGAAAATCACCGGGACATTGGACCGTCTGCCGCAGTCGGTCTTGGCCTTATCGTTGCCCGGCTTCAAAGCCACTCTGGACAACAGTGGATCACCGAGGCCCTTGACGGCGACCTGCTCGGTTTAATCCTCGCGTTAGGCTTGACTGCCAGACCGATGAGGACGTCCACCCCCGAAGATTGCTTTCCCCTTCTGAAGAAGCTGCTTCGGAATATAATCCCAGGATATCTCGTCTATCACTCAGTTGCGTTGCGGATGAAAGAACACTTCCCTAATGCCGTCTCCTTCGCCGCCTCCCCCGCCTTCAAGAAATCTGCTGTATTCGGACTGTGGAAAGAGTTTGCAACTCAGGTGGAGCAGAATCTCACGGCCCGCGATTTGTTCGAGTCGAAACAATACATATCTTACAAAGTGTGCGAGAATGTAAAGGTGGGCAATTCCGGTCCGTCGAATGCCTCAATGCACGCCTCGGCAGCATCACATCGGGCGGAGGGCGCGAGGAGCGCACGGACGCGGGCGCGATGGTGCGCCCCAAGCGCTCGCTTAAGAATATTATTTACGATTTTTTGAGTATTTCATTGACAATTTATGTCGCGTGCTTGGCGGTATCGCGTCGGGTAGCGGGCGCGAGGGGCGCACAGTCGGGCGCGCGATGGCGCGGGGCAAGTGCTCGCTTAAGAATATTATTTACGATTTTTTGAGTCTTTTATTGAGAATTTTCGGTAAGGCGGCCGCCCGCCACCGTCGGCATCGCAGCGGGCAGCGAGCAAGACGTCGGGAAGCGCCGCCGCGCGGCGCCCTAAGTGCCCACCCTATGATATTGAGAGATATTGCAATTTTTTTCGGAGGGTATTGGAAGGTTTATTGCGAATAACCCTACACCGCTTATCTTCTCTTCTAATAGAACGGGTCCGGCCCTATGAAACAGCTCTGTGGGCCCTTCTTCTTGTCGCTGCAATGGTGGATGGGTTAATCCTGCTACGCTTCGTTTTGATTGCATCGGTTAGTTATATTGTGCAAAATCGTTGGTGTGGTGGCGCCCTAGTGCTGAATATATAGTCTGACATTGGGGGATATACCTCTTGTAGTCAATATAGCTGCCTGCTGCAACCATGACGGCCAATAGCGTCCAGTGTGTGGTCTCTGTAAAGTTTTTTTGCGCCATGGGTGTTCCCGGAAAAAAAGGAATTGTACACTGGAGAAATCTGATGGCACTCTGATGAGAAATCTGACATAATCGCATTTCAGAGGTGAAGAAATAACTTGCAGTCATGAAAAGTTAAAGGCATCTTTTCTTTAACGAGGTGACCGACCCGTGGGTGCGTGATCACTGATCTGTGATCAGGTCCGCGATCAACCAAACACGACAAATGTTGATATTGATCACGCCATTTTTCGTCGTGCTCTCTCTTCTTCCACCATCTCCCTCTTTCCATTTTTGTCCCCTCTTGTCCCGCGCTGGAGCACAACTTACCTCGCCTCCCCCCGACTTTTACCGCCCTGCGAAAGCAGCCGAGTGGCTCCGACCCTTCCCGCATGTGCATCTGTTTCAAGCATTGACATATTGGAAGCCCCCCTACGCCTCCCCCACTATGACATCCCAAAAAAGGAAATTCCATCAGATTACACAGATAACAGTGTCAAACGAATATAAGGGGCCCAGAACGCGGATGGTTAACTTCTAAAGGGTTCTGAGAGGGCTGTAGCCCATTAAATAATTTAATACATGTGATTCTCAACTTTGAAGTGGAGATTGATCAATATAGTACCTGTTTTGGGCCTTTGTGTGTTTTTTGTGGGCCGAATTTTCGACTGAGTTTGCTCAATGTGGCCGGCAACAGTGCACTGTATCATGGGTTTATGAGGTTCCTTGGTGTGCATCTGAAATTCATTCTATAGCTAATTATAGAAGGCACATGTATTGTTTATTTGAAGAGGACATATATAAAGATACTTGAAGCCTACCTCGGACTTGATTTTTTTCAAGGGCGTCGAAGCATAGAGAAAAACTACAAAAAATAATAAGTTAGAAGGAGGTGTAAAAAATACACGGTAGGATTCGAACCCGCGACCGCTTCATAATCGATATATTACACCAGCATTATAACCACTAGACAAAGGTGGACGCAGGGGACAGACCGAGGCCGTTGAAGATGATGCCGTTGAAGATGATGAACGGGGAGCGCACCTGGGCACACATCACACACGTGTCGGGCTGATATGCCTTTTTGGGAAATGTCATAGTGGGGAGGCGGTGCACTCTGATCTTGTACACCACATAAAATAGTTAATGACATACAAATTTCGTTCTAGGTCCAAAAACTAGGTTATTAGAACTCTCATGGAGGACCGGACTGATTTTACAACAATCACAGCAAAATCGTTATAGCTATTTAAATTGCGAGTGAATTACAATGTCCCCGGAGGGAATTAATTTGTTTGCGAAGAGGGTGGAGTGAGGGAATGAAGTCGGCAAGAACGCGCACCCAATGGAGAGATTGTACACTTCGCTCGTGCTCCCAGTCGATATCGTCAAATAGGGATCGAACCGTCATTGTTTTGCGCTGCATTTGCGCCACGCGATTGTGATAATCCTGCGCGTCGAAAGCGCCGGGAGCACATCGTTGGAGTTTGATTTTGGTCCCGGGCAGTTTAACGGGTCATCTTAATGGGTCATTTTATAAGTACTTTTAGCAGTCTCACCTTGGTTCATGTCTGTGTCCCTTAATCATCGTTTTCTGGAGAATTGATTTGTTCTCAGCCGTTCAACTAAGCGCAAACACTGGGAGTTAAGCCAGAATTCAAACATGTGAGGGGCACGGTGAAAGTGACGCCAGTGCCGCCACTGGACGCCCTGCCGCCCATGTGACGCCCCCGATCGGGAACATTGACGCCCCCATGTCACATCACACCTCGACTGCCGCCCTTATAACCAAGAAAAAAAAAAAGGTTTTGAGATAAAGATGCTGATATGCACTATCGTGCGTATCATATATCATCCAGGAAACTATCTCAGTTTGCGTCACTAATGAGATATTCAAAAAATAGTCATTGATCTAGACTCACAGAGTCCGGTCCAATTGCTGCATACATGTCCCCGGCCTTGTCTAATAATGAAATCAGATATACAAAGCAGCTCTTAGAACAACATTTCATTCAAGTCCTTGGAATAAATGGCCGGCATTGCCTTTGATTGTAATTGTGTTCAACCGCATCTCGCGGGCACTGATTCCTGAACACCACTGCCATAGGACAATAATTTCTTTGGTGGTAGCTGCTTTTATTAAGGAGTAGGTGACTCGAATGGTGGAATACTAAGAGCCTGAAATAATGATGTAGTTGAACTCAAGTTGAACTTGAACCAATGATGAACAGTCGAAGTTGGCACATCGACCGTAATTTATTTGAATGCAGAACAAAAAATTCCACCGCTCGGTGCAGCAAGCTTAACATCGGGAACTTGAGACAGTGTGTTTGTTTTTAACACTGGGTTCTGGAGAATGCTTTGCCATTTTGGTCCGTCAGAACGTTTTGAGCTTATCCTCCACCGTTGAGCTTGCATCGGGCTTCCATTAGTGCAACCCTTGACTTGGAAAGGCCATTTTTTCTCACTATGAATTTCTTTGAAACATTTTTTCCTGATGTCGGGGAAACAGAGTAATGCTAGTTTTGAGAACGTATTGACTGTAAGTACGCATCAGAGCATAAAAATTGCTATTTCTTAGGAAGATGTTTGTCTTCGGGCGTGAAGCAATTCATTGTGATGGTTGGGATGCTATATTTTGTAAATTCAGCGACCTGCCCATGTGTTCAGAAGGGTCAGTGGTCCACAGGGATAGGTAGACATGTAGAATCCATCGCCTCGAGCTGGCAGTGCGGTGTGTCGCATCCAGCTGACTTGAGTAGTGATTGAAGGTACAAGCATGGCAAGCCGGCCAGAACCGATGGGAAACACAATTGATACACACTGTGGATAGAACCCGACCCAACTAAAGCTCCAAAATCTCGCGCAATAATTATCCACCTCCCATGCACTATAGACTCTTTCTTGCGGTCAAAGACCGGTGAATTGGGGTCGTTAAGGGATCGAATACGCGCCGGTGATGTCGAAGGTGGTTTGTGCAAGATTCGAAGTGAAAAGACGCAGAGGGAAGGAAGATAGAGTGCGTAAGGTGAGGGAAGCGAACAAGGCCAGTGATGCCGAGATCGGCACCGCCTCAATTTGAAACTCCGGACCCAGCCCTTTTGTTTGGCCCGAGTTGTACCAGTCTGCTTACAGCAAAGTGCTCGCCACATTTGTGCTCATTGTAAGCAGACTGGTTAGGAGTCTAAAGGCCTTGTATAAACGAGAGGTATACGAGATTCGATTTTCTTTCTTTCATCTTGGCCTTTGTCCCCACCCCTACCCTCTTTTCTTTCCTTCCCTCATTTCAGATGAGCATAGACCGAATAGAGATCACCTGAAATAATGTTGCGCATAATTTAATTAGAAGCAGATCGGAAGACAACGGAGATCGGACCGTTCTTAATTCCAGAGGAAGATGAGGACGCATGCATTGACGACGATGAAGCTTTAGTGTTCGAAGTAGATGCAACATTATTATTGCTGAACCTTTAGGTTTGCTGTAGTATTTTGTTCAATTCGTTTTGTCACATGTCACACGGCCAAAAATCTACGAAAATTTTGCTAAGTCACTGCGTCACAGAGGCTTAGCGGAGCTAGCCGAGCATTGCCGAGCATTGCCGGCGGATCAAATTGCCTAATCAGGCTCGGCTACGAATGGGTCAGGTCGTCACAGCAAAGAAGCTAAAAAACAGTTTACAAATTGAACAAAATACTACAGTCGCTCATCATCTATCATGTCCACATGCACAGCTTCATGCAAAATTTCGACTTCCATCACTCACATCGATGAACTGGAGTCGGAGGATGAAATGGTACTGGACCCCGACGCAAATATGGACGTGGATCTTAGTCTCGTCGACAGTGAAGAGGAGGAGGAGGAGGAGGACTATTGAATGATTTAATTCGCATTTTGAACCACATGCCCCGAAATGGCATTTTGAATCACATGCTTCATAATGGCATTTTGAACCCTGTGCCCCACTATTGAATGGTTTAATTCAGCCAAGAGCGGGAGGGATAAGGGAGCACTAGACATATTTAAGGTTTGAATCTATCCTGCGAGATATTCGCATTTTGAACCCCATGCCCCAGAATGGCATTTTGAATCACATGCTTCGTAATGGCATTTTGAACCCTATTGAATGGTTTAATTTGCATTTTGAACCACATGCCCCAAAATGCTATTTTGAATCACATGCTTCGTAATGGCATTTTGAACACTATTGAATGGTTTAATTTGCATTTTGAACCACATGCCCCAAAATGCCATTTTGAATCACATGCTTCGTAATGGCATTTTGAACCCTGTGCCTCACTATTGAATGGTTCAATTCAGCCGAGAGCAGGAGGGATAAGGGAGCACTAGACATATTTAAGGTTTGAATCGATCCTGCGAGATATTCACATTTTGAACCACATGCCCTGGAATGCCATTTTGAATCACATGCTTCGTAATGGCATTTTGAACACTGTCGAATGGTTTAATTCACATTTTGAACCACATGCCCCGAAATGCCATTTTGAACACTATTGAATGGTTTAATTCGCATTTTGAACCACATGCCCCGAAATGCCATTTTGAATCACATGCTTCGTAATGGCATTTTGAACACTATTGAATTTTCCGAAGCTGCTAGTGGACATCTTCACAAGTACTGGCCAATTTTTCTGGAATTCTATCGGGAGCTGAAGTCACAAAGTGCGGTGGTTGTCAGAATGTGGGAGAGATATTTCGTATCTGAACAGCCGCAGGAGTTGAAGTAGTTGTCATCGGCAATGGCGGGTTCATTCGAACATTTACCATTTTGAGAAGGAGTGAGCCCTCTCGGCCGCAGAAATCACCCGAATACTGTAGTATTTCATTCAATTCGTAAGTCACGCGTCACAGCGCCCACGAAAATTTTCGTACATGTCACAGATCACCGAGGACATCTTTGCATAGGGCTCCGACCCGGCCGTTTAACGTCACGGCCCGTCGCAAAAACGGCCGTCACCGTGGACGGGACGGGCCGACCTGTCCGTCGACGCGAGTTTTAAGGTCGCCCGACGGACGGGTCCCGGCCGTCGCACCCGTTTACGGCCGTTGCGACGGGTACATATCCCACTTGTAATAGAAAAGACTATGTATTGAGGTTGTAATGAGCTTGAACGCAGGTTGAGTACATGTTCAATAAAGTTAGACCACCTTACCAATGAACTCGTCTTGTGTTTACCGCGGGGGTCTGATTGGAGTGCGCCCTTATTATGTAATCTTATGTCAGCTTTCTTCGATTCTCTTCCCTCAGCACAGAGGTTTTCAAATTCTATGAAGTTTTGCACCAAATGAGATTTATTACCACCTCTCTAACCCTTTGTCTCCTCAGAAATTTTAAAAACGGCGTAGAACATATTCCGTTGAACATCGGCCATTTCCTGCGCCGATCATGTGACTGCCGAAGCAAAATTCAAACCGAAGCACAAACCAATGGAAACTTGAAAGATTATTCTGAGAAAATTAAAAGTAGGTAGAAGTTCTATCAGAAAGAGACTTTCAGTGGTTCCTGCCTCAAAACCGTGTTGTTTACTGAAAGAAAACAGGTTGTAGAGGCCAGGAATCGAACCCGCTCCACGCATCGATTATATAATAGGGCAGCACTACGATCCGGACCCCGCGGTAAGCAACAGACTCTATACAGTGAGGTACGAGCTTGGTTCGTATAGAGTGTCTGTCTACGAGAGACTACCAATGAACACTGCCTCCGAACTGGCACAGATGGCAAAATATGCCAGAGTGTAACCTAGCTTTAGCGGTGATTTGTGATCGCATATCCCCAGCCGAGTACAAAAAGCAAGGATGGCAAGCGCACCACTAAACGTCGGAAACAAAAACAGCAAGACGTTTAGGGTAAACCATTTGAAAAAGTCCGATGCAATCGTTTCAGGCCTAGATGCAAAGAGCGTACCCCGAGCTGAAGGCTAAGTCAGTAGGCGGCTGGAAAATGAATGGTGTAGATACCAGGGAGTAGCTTGCTTGGGGAGCGGTCATCATACTTGACCAAAACTCGCAGCCCCATGAGAGATAGTAGCCTTCAAAGATACCGGAGACCTCGCTGCCTTTAATAGTCCGGTGATGTGCCTACGGCGGGGCTAGTGTATGGTGTGCATCGGCTAAACACCACCAAACTGGAACGATCAATGATGCCATCATTGATGTCTCAAATCGAGCCAGGAAAAATTTTCAAATAATTTACCACCTTTTCTGCAGGTCCTCACCTCTGTGTGGGTCACAACAAATGCTCTCAGGGTAAAGAAGTTGAGTGCTGAGATCCGGCGGCAGAGTGAGCAGTTTCTTATCATCTCATCCTGTTTTAACATTGTAGTGGTGGGTACGATGTCCGAGGACGACGACATTATCACGGGGTCGCTCAAGATGTCCCTCAAGTGCCCTGTATGTCTCCCTGCATTCAGGGCCCAGGTAGACTCGGCCTGCCGCGGTTGGCCGCCTATCGGCGAGGTCCGTAATGCGCGGAGACAGAGTCTGCCGACACACGTGTGCCGCGGTTGGGCGCCATCTGGCACGGTGAGGTCGGCAGGTCTGCCGACCTCTTCATCCAACCTCGACAGCCCTCGCCGACCTCGACTACCTTTCTTTCTACATTGTTGCTGGTGTGTGGTATGGGCCTTCGGCCGCCTTCAACGTGTGCCTTGGCAACAGCAATAATTCACATAAAACCTGTTACCTAATGTGATTGCGCCGTCGACCCTGGGCTCTAGTGCTGTCAGGCCAAGGCTCAAGAGGGAATGGCCCTCGTCTTCTCCTTTGTCTCTGCAACACGCTGGCGCGAGGTCAACGGATCCAATACAGGATCCACTGCACTACTATGTTACCCATGTCGGCTCGGAACCTCTGAGAAACGAAGCCAGCGAGAGTTGATAGGAGCAAACAAGGCAAAATATTGTGGCATTTGATGCCACACGACGTTCGGGTATTGGCGGCAGGTTTTGTTCACGATAATTGAGTCAAGGAAATGGGTCTTGGACCCATTCTGGATGTAGGCCAGGGTTGAGGGTCTGCCGCGCTCTGGCTACCCGTGGTAGACAGACGTCTGCCTACCAAGCCTCTGAATGCAGTGTCTGTTTGTCATACTTCATACAATCCAGCGCCTTCCCTCGTTGTAATTATGTTGTTCATTCAGCTCAGCTTCATGCGTATCAGCACACCGTCTGCCTACGAAGCGCAAAAAAATGTGGCGAGCACTTTGCCGTAGGCAGGTTCGAACCAACTGGTAAACTTGTACTTTGGTATTCTATAAATGATGCTTGGAACCAAGCACTTCCCCTTGAAGAGTTACATCTTCACTCCTCTGTCTTGACCCTCTTCCGACTGCTGCGCAAGTTCCCACTGCTGGAGCGAAGAGTGACAGGCAGAGCTGGCACGTGTCACGGATATCTGGAGCATTGGTGTCGTACTATATGCCCTCCTCGTGGGGAGAACACCATTCCGAGCCAAACAGAAAGAGGAGATTTATCAGTGAGTTTTCGGACAAAGATATACAGTATAGTTCCTTCAGCCGCCAATCGTCTGAGACTGCCTTTTCTGGTTTTATTTCGCAGAATTTTACCCTGCCCTGACCGCTGTTTGGGTAATCATTGCCGAAATTGGTGTCTGCCATTTTCAGCTTGTCGTCGTACAGTTCGCGTCATCACTTCCCGGTTACCCGATTAGGCGTCAATAGCCGCGAACTTTTGAAATGATTCAGCCCCTTTGCCAAACTTTACTCCGACTCGGAAATGTGAAAAAACAATAGTCAATGGATGTATCTAAAGTATTAGAATTGTAAATGGATAAGGACAGGTATTTAATATATAGGCTTTGATCCCACAAAGTGGGTAATGAGGGAAGCTCGCTGGACCATTATATACACGATGAAATTGTATGTGGCCGCAG
Organism: Mycena olivaceomarginata; assembly: GCA_029378375.1. Taxonomy (NCBI): domain Eukaryota; kingdom Fungi; phylum Basidiomycota; class Agaricomycetes; order Agaricales; family Mycenaceae; genus Mycena; species Mycena olivaceomarginata. The sequence goes on along the minus strand of JARKIC010000416.1, from coordinate 70,121 downwards.
CACAATGGCCTGTGATGCTGTGGGACCAATCTCCCCAATAAAGCCTTCATTCTGAGGTCGTGGCTTGTGGGATGCCTTCTGCAGCCCTTGAGCCTCAAAATGCTCTGTTCTTTACAGCTTTCCGTGATTGCGTGTCTGACCGGCAACGGAAATTGCGGGCAATATGAGAAAATCGGGCTGTGTGTCCAATCCTTTGGAATGCTGTGTCTGTCAGATGCACTCCAGTTCAGACTGTGCACGAGAAGATAGATGTGTAGTTTCGCCGGACGGAACTTATGGTGACAAACAGATGTGATGCAATCTGATGCACAGTTCTTGGACAGTCTGTAGCTAATCATGGAACTCGGCCACCATGAGACGAAGCCTTTCAAAAGTGACTGAGCCTTAGAGCCTGAGCGTGTAGGAAGGAGTAAGCTTATTTGGGAATATTGCACTGCTTTTCTACCATCTTGTTAAAGAATGAATAATGCTTGTATGTGCTGAAAATTGGATATGGGGGCCTTTGATCTAGCTGAGCGGGAAGGTAGTTATGAGTGCTTCTTCTACAAAAAAACCCAATAGCAAAAGCGCAGGGTTTGGTTGTGCTTCCTTATCAACATCTTGGCGGTATGTTTCAAGACAGAATGCTCGTGTGCACTGAAAATTGGATATGGGGACCTTTGATCTGCCTGAGTGGGATGGTAGTTATGAGTCCTTCTCCTACAAAAAACACCAATAGCAAAAGCGCAGGGTTTGGTTGAGCTTCCTCATCAACATCTTGGCAGTATGTTTTGAAGACGGAATGGTCGTATGTGCTGAAAATTGGATATGGGGACCTTTGATCTAGCTGAGTAGGAAGGTATTCATGAGTGCTTCTCCTACAAAAAAAACCAATAGCAAAAGTGCAGGGTTTGGTTGAGCTTCCTCATCAAAATCTCGGTGGTGTGTTTTAAATTTAGAATCACATCGAAATTCTTGGGTGCAATGAAGATTGGATATGGGGACCTTTGATCTAGCTGAGTGGGAAGGTACTTATGATTGCTACTTCTACAAAAAAAACCAACAGCGAAAGCGCAGGGTTTGGTTGAGCTTTGTTATCAACATCTTGGCGGAATGTTTTAAAGACGGAATGGTTGTGTGTGCTGAAAATTGGATATGGGGACCTTTGATCTAGCTGAGTAGAAAGGTAGTTATGAGTGCTTCTTCTACAAAAAAAACCAATAGCAAAAGCGCAGGGTTTGGTTGAGCTTCCTTATCAAAATCTCGGTAGTGTGTTTTAAATTTAGAATCACATCGAGATTTCTGGGTGCGATGAAGATTGGATATGGGGACCTTTGATCTAGCTGAGTGGGAAGGTACTTATGATTGCTACTTCTACAAAAAAAAAAAAACAGCAAAAGCACAGGGTTTGGTTGAGCTTCCTCATCAAAATCTCGGTGGTGTGTTTTAAATTTAGAATCACATCGAAATTTTTGGGTGTGATGAAGATTGGATATGGGGACCTTTGGTCTAGCTGAGTAGGAATTCAGAGATAATGTTGATAATGAAGCTCGTAAATGAGTAGGTGAAAATTCAAGCCACAATGGATCACAAGCATTTGTCAAAATTTTCAGTGGCAGATGCTGGATGATTTTGGCTGGCAGGTGCCAGATTATTATTGGCAGATGCCATGTGGTTCAGTGGGTGCTGTATAGTTTGTGGAAAGAAGAGAGGCTGCTCATTCATCATGATACTACTTTGGGGTGCAGAGATGAGAGTAAAAGTGAAAGCGTCAGAAGTGTAGCAATGAGAGTTGTGGAGCAATGCTGAGGTTGACATCATACATGACGACACAATGTCATCATTTATTACGATATTCATGATCACGTGCCCGTAGCGGCGGTTTGGCAGACGGATTATTGTTTCATCCCCACAGAACCCTTCTCTGTAAACAGAGTAGGGGATCGATGCCTCACACCAAGTAAGAGACTTGTTTAGTGGCCTTTTATTGCCCTTTCCAACGGTTCTGGTTTCAAGACAATCAGCCCAGCGGTTTCTATGTGATTCACTATTCAGTCCCTCAAAAGTGCCGCGTCCAGGAAAGTATTTTGTGTTTTGTGACCCAACGGAGCCGCCAATATGAAAATGCCCCTAGACAACTGTTGTAGCCCTTCACGAGCTCTACAACTTTGGTTTTGGGTTCATTTTCGAAAAAAAAAGTCGCAAAATTAATGAAGCAAGTCAGTAGCAAGTCAGTAAATGGTTTGAACCAGTTTGAACCAATGATGGTTCCAACTGGTTTAAACCATCACTGGTTCAAACCGGTTTTAAACCATCATTGGTTCAAACTGGCTTAAACCGTCACTGGTTCAAACCGGTTTAAACCACCATTGGTTCAAGCTGGTTTAAACTGTCACTGGTTCAAACTGGTTTAAACCATCATTGGTTCAAACGGGTTTAAACCATCACTGGTTCAGACAAAAGCCTGCTTCCTATATGATTATAGGAGGGTGGTTTAAACCGGTTTAAACCAAAATGGTTTAAACCAGGCTATCGTTGCCAACGATGTGGTTTAAACTCAAACCCTGCCACGGTACCAAAATATCTTCAAGCTGACTGGGATCTTCGTCGAAAATACCCGCTGCTCGGTCACCATCGAGCTCTGCGCTCGAGTCGCACTGATGGTAAGCATCTAAATTTCGTTGTCTCGAGGCGATGAATATTCACCATCCTGTAGCGCCAGGTTTACCTTGTGCGGCCCGGTGTCAAATTCTGGGACCGACTCGACTTGACCCTTGCCGAGATTCGCACCAAGGCAGGCGGGAATGCGAAAAAAATCACCAAGTACGTCCATTCCTTTTGTGATCGCCAATTAATTTCGATCGTGATCCATCAGGGCTTTCGCGCACATCCTGACCAAGGATCAAGACTTGCACGGCATCAAGACTAACGACCCGGAGATTCCGCAGAGCGATGTCGATGGGTTCCAGCAGGAGGTCGATGACCTCATCGACGCCGGACTCAATGATATCGCAACCTCGGCGGCAGCCCAGGTCACTCCGTCTACTCCCACCGCTCAACAAGCTGGAGGCGCCGTCGCGGATGACTAAATTAGACTTTTGTACTGCTTGCGCACTATAATATATTTGATTTGTGCGTTATTTTGACAGACATTTATGAGAAATGGCCGCCATCTGTAGATGAATTGTCGGTAACAGGTGAGCATCTCCCTGGCGCCATCCTTCCATGCAGCTGGCTACCATACAAACCTGGTTCCATGCTGAACCCATAGGCGACCAAGGCTGGAATCCAGCCGACCGAAGGCTGGATTCCAGCCTTCACCAACATGTGGTGCACATGCCGAGTCCAGCCGCAGGCCACATGGGGAGAATTTGGCGGTGTAGTAGTTTCTGGGTCTTCGAATCGCATCCCTAATATTCCAGCACCGGAGTGGAATGCGTTCTCTGGGAGGTATGTATATTGTTGCGGCTCATCGAGCACTGTCCGCATGTGTTGACCAACTTCGTTGTTTAGAGGCGAAGTTGCATCTGCCAAAGACACCTCGTGATTATTTTAAACAACTTTGTGTGCGCGAGCATGAAGTATATTAACCACTTGCCTACAGGATGGTGAAACAAGAATCGGCTTCTTCCGACAATGACAGTACTAGTGCCCATAACGATGTTGCGCTCACCGGACAGAAGTTACTCAAGGCCCGGGGCAAGAAATCGGTTAGAATCGGATCCAAACGGACACGGTGAGACTGCCGTTCTCTGACATTGCGCCTTGAACATGGAGGCTGACGGATCTTTCAGAGCTGATGTTATAGAGTTTGTCGTTGTTACAAGCGCTCCTTTTGTTCTCTGATAATTTACAGGATGGAGGCTGACGAATCGGGTCATTCTGACCCTGATCCTCCGGTTGTCCCCGATCGCAAGACTGGTGGCAATGCCAGCAAGGTCGGTACTGCCTTTCGGACTCCGACTAAGACTGTCGACAAACCCAAGGGTGAGTTGGTTTCCACTCCCGCAAACATCCGGTTATACTAATCCAGATGGTCCAACCCAGAGTCGCCTCGCTTAGCGGCGGTCCCAAAGTGCCTTTGGCCGAGTTTGGGCGCCTTAGAGAGGCTAGTCCCGCTAAGAAGGCTAAATTACACGAGACTGTATTGCACACAGTCAACATAAAAAGTATTTGGTGCGTACATGTCTTTGTTCCTGTATGCTGTTACGTGCACTGAACGTCTGTCAGTGAACTGCCGGCCAAATGTGAAGTCATGAATCCTGAGCTTCGGGACCCAATGATGCAGTCTATTTACGAACTCAAACTCCCTAATCTTAAGTGGGTCTGCAGTTTTGACTGGGTACTTCATTGACTCAATTTGGCTATAGGCGCGGCCGGGTGACAACTTGGAGTTCAAACGAGGGCCCCGGTATGTTTATGCTCAGCCAGTATCCTATGATCAACCCCAAATTGCCCATAGCATAAGTCCGCATCTTTATCAATAGTAACTCGCTTTCATCGACCATTTAGAACCGTCTGGGCGCTATTGTTATTCTCACTAAAGGGGTCCTACATTAATCCAGCCCGGATTGATCCTCGCTTGTTGGAAGCACGGTCGCCCGTTTACACTCGAGATGGACCCAGAAAAAGGTGCGGGCAATGTGTTGGACCTTATTCTGCGTCTTATTCCTCCTCAGATGGGTATTATCCATCGACGCCAAGCCGGCCGTGTGTGTGTCAATCGTGAACTCGGTACAATCGTCGTTACATCAAATCAGTTCGGTTTACGGCGCGACCAACGGTGCCACACCTTTGCTCAAATTTATGACTGGAGTGCATCTCAGTCAAGACTTCGACCGGATCGCCGGCCTGTGTGGCATGGTATTCGACTTGTAACTCATGCATGTGCAGCTCAATATGAGTGCACTGACTTTCAGCACTAAAGGCATTCCCATCGATAAATTTGGTCAGCTCCATCCGCGTGCTTGCGTTCGCCAGCTTACTTTCATTTCAGAGAAACTTAATTCGCCGGATAACAAGGGCATCAAGAGCACGTCGAGCGTTTACCGCAAACAGACATACACGGCTCCCACCGATACGCTCAATTATGATGACGAAGGTCTGACACGTTTGACCTTCAAGGCTACTCGAAATTAATTGTACTTCGTTTTCAGTACCGGTCTACGACGGGCGTCACACCGGTTTCGATGCGTCGGTCGATATTGATAATTTGGCTCACATTTTACCTCGGTACGATCAAGAAATTCCTAGCAATTCTTGCACCGCTGTTGCCTATACGGTAACCAATTATGTCAAGTCGTCGGTCGGACGCGTGGACGAAGAACACCTCAGCTTCAACATAAAATGGATTGTTGTCCTGGGCGAGCCTGAGTAGAACTCGTAGTATCGAGCGGATTTGATGATATACCCATAGCAACCTGTTCTTCGAAAGAATCCTCTCTACGTCCCATATTTATTGATACACGATGCTCGGTCATTGGTCTATATTTCACTCATATAGCGATATATATATACAGAGCCAAAACCCGGATCCGAAAAAGACCTGGATCCGAAAAATATATATTTTGAGCGGCATCCGTGGGGCCTCTCAGCTGGGGCTTTTTCCGTAGATCACCTGCAAGGACTGGAAGTATTCTGGTGCAAAAAAACTGAGTTCATCCCACTGGTTTGCACGCACAAAAAATCAAACAATTGCCAAAACTGGCAAAATTTCGTCAGTTGTGATTAAGAGTTGCATGCTTCACAACCAAAACATGGTCATTCATATCTATGACATTTTGTAGACAGTCAGTCCCTGGGATTGCGTGAGAGAGGCATCTGGGTGTGTATGGTTGGTGCGTGGTGTGTCAGACATCACAGTGATTCCCGCTACCTTTAGGTAAGGGTTTTAGTGAAGATCACATTTTCATTACAAGGACAAACAAAAACTGTCATATGCAATGAGTCATGATTCAAAAACTCATTAATAGACTATCTTTTGGACACTATTCTTACTCTATGGAATAGTCCTTGATTCTCTCTTGCATAGATAACTTTTCGTTATTTTTAGAGCTAATCCACAATTTGCTGGAGCTCAAATGAGATGAATTCAATGTGTCATTTTTGCTGTCTAATTCTGCCCTGCCGTACGCGGCCATCTGCCAAAATCAATTGACGTGTGAATGCGACATTACTCGGCCGAAGTACATTCGGCCGATGAGCAAGGTCTGGACTCCACGTCCGCGAGCGGGCCGGCGATGCGGTCGATCTTGCACGGGAACGTGGGGTCCACTGAGGAGAACGGCGCTTCCCAGATCTACGATGCGATTGAACGAGTTAATACACGCCCGTCTGCCGACACAACAACGATTCAGATAGAACATGCTGGCACGCACCTTTTTCCCCCTACAGGGTCTTCGAGAGCCCTAATTTTGATTTTGGCTGTGCATCACATTTTCGTCACCAGTCTGTGCGTACTGACCTTTCCTCCCTACCAAAATATGACAGCTTGTCCGTGCTGTTGCTCTTGCAGTGAGATTGCCGTTGGGTAACATACTTAAAGTACTTGCTTCCCCCTTCGCTAGTTTCTCCTCTTCCATGACCCGCTTCCCAGGTTCCTTCTGCAACATTCTGCAAGATCCCACCCTCAACGTCTGTCTACCCTCTCTCTGTGCACTCTCTGGTCTTTCTGGACTGAATACTATTGACTTGTAGACTTCCGAATTCTGGATTCCGACAAAATATTTTATTGTCCCAACTTCCTGTTACAACATTCGTCCATTTGTTCCAACATAGCCCCAAGTACTACAGCAATGCGTACAGTGTCTCAATGTCGCTCGCTGCACCCTCACTGCACAGATACTAGCCCATCATGATTGGCTTCTATGCTTATAAGTCTCTTTGTTTTTAGATCCTGCATTGCCAAGATCTCTGGCTTGCCGCTGTACTCTGTCGAGCGCTCAATGCTTGACTCAAAGATTTTTTTCATCAGCCGGCTGTTTGTATAACAAAGTTTAGCTTTGGTCCCGGAATTGGTCGCTATTTTCAATCTCAAATTTCTCTCCCATGCAGAGAGATTCTCGGCTGAAGCGCTCAAGAATCAAGATGCACTCAAAAGGGACGCCAACTTTCTTTCCATCATTCATGCTCTTTTCTTCCCCCATGATTTCCGCTCCACTGCACAGACAGCGCTATCTATGTGCTCTAAATACAATGTATTTGCTTGAGCAAGCCCTCATCCTCACGAACTAAACTATTTTTTGATGTGGATCCAAATTTCCTTTGGACACAGAACTCAAAATCCTTACTGGGAAAGATCAGGCACGGTTTTCCGTTCTGCAACACATCAAGTACGCTGATCCATCGCAACCTTCTCAAGTCCAACGGACTATTCAACATCCGGGTGCTTTGCGGTCCTTCAGTCAAGGATTCGCTATGTGCCAGGAATTTACCGCAAGCAGTTTTGTCGTACGAACAACTTGAAGAAAGTCTTTTTCAGATTGGAAGTCTTCCAGAAATTTCAGCGTCCGAAAGCCGGGATGACTAATGTTGAAACCTTCCCTCTATTGCATTCTCCCGCTTTCTTTGATCATGCGCTCATCCGATGAATTTTGTTGGAGCTTCATTTCTTTTGTGCAATGGTGAACAGGTAATGAAATCCATGGCTCAAGACTGGCTCTAAAAGCCTGTTCTACACTTGATGCAGATTTCAACGATAGACGGATGTTCATACGATTTCAAAATGGTGTGTGTGCATACACACATCTTCATGATCAATCTTGCTGTACTTGTTAGCATACCTGAAGAAACGATTTCCGTTTGGAATCCGCCAACCACTGTCAGGTAAGTTTATTGCTCAATGTACTACCATTACGCTAAATCATACCCGTAGCCGGAACCTCAAGTCAACGTTATCTGGAAAGGGATTTTGAATTGATGCTGAACTACACATTTTCAACTATAGTGGATTTATATAACCCTACGGGCAAAGATCGGCCAAATTATATGCTTAACAGCTTCGCGGCCTCGCAACGTCTTTTGCTTCATTTGTGTTAACTATTTCTCCGCAGATTCCAAGCCACCGAAATTTGGCCAATTTCCACAAAACTGAATTACGTGCAAAACTGGCTGAGCAATGAGCGTGAAATTTCATTATCTACGTTTCAAAATGTGCTCTGCCAGCGGAAAAGAAAAAAATCATAATGCTTTTACAAGTCCCAAAGCTTTCAACTCAGCCAACACCGAGTTCCGCGCAGACTTTATCAATTTGTTTGGGAGTCATCAAAGATCTGTACTTCATATGCTGAATCGGCCAAGAATCGGTTACGCTATGCACTTAAATAGTTCAAGCAATATAAGCTGACACCACTCTATAATTCTGCATCAAAATCATCACCTGGTAAGCCCATTTCTGGTAGCGGGCCGTGCCGCTCGTCGGCCTTACCAGCTTTATCTCGCATCACCGGCATTTTTCAGATCTAGGTCAAACTCGGAATTCAGCCAAATAAGTATAGGTGCCGTGCCATACAACTGCTCAGTCAGAAATCTTGAGAATATTTGGGGATACATTTCAGGCTATATACTGTACCCTAGCACACTCGGAACTTTGAAATTATCTCTTACAGCCGTAAAACAGGGGGTCAACTTCTTTTTTTCGGATCCGGGTTTTGGCTCTGTATATTTGGTCGGTGGTCTGTTCATATACGTGTTTCGCTTGTTTTTCAGTACTCTGAACATGCATAAATGTACTAGGTCCATGATCACGTCCATCCCAAGGGCCTCAGGCCATTGGGTAATCACATATCGCAATGCAAACTTGGCATGACGGTCACCCTTGTCGTTAAAATATGCATCGAAATTCCCTGCGGAAACGAGTTAATTGTGATTGATCCAAAATCCAGAGGGATATGAGTTTCAGGATGTACTTATTCAACGTCCACTTTAATATTGCGCAATGCCAGATTGAAAGCGATGGTCGATGCCGCAATAACGAGTGGCCAGTGGACACGGGAGCCGAGAGGCCTTGAACCGGTGACGGAGGAGCTGTGATCTGACTCCGCCGAGCACCCTTAAATCAGCTCAAAATAGCGCCATTAATATCTCTACTCAAACGTATAGCGGGTTAGGGGTGCAATCAGCTCGGCAATCAATGCCGTCGGATCGACCCGAAGTCCTGCGTACGCAGGCTTCGCACCGCCACTTCTCCTGACCGCCATCAAACGATTATTTTCAGTTGCTCATGGCGTTACCCGTCCTCGGCGAGCGATTCACGCATACGCCACTTTTTCGGCAGTACCCTTGGCGTTCCGACTCTTTCATCTTCGACCGCTGGGAGCAAGACGCCGGCGAGGTCGAGGGCCTGAGGGCGTTTGCCGAATTCCTCGCGCGTTTAGACCAGTAGGTGCCACCGCCCACTCGACGGAATTTTCCGATTCAGAAACTCGAGCGCTGTTGGGCTTGACGAACGTTCACAATGTGCAACGTGCCCAGGTCGCATCCAACAGCAGAGCCATGTCGAAATGCTGGACGACAATTCTCAGGTTTTCAAACGTTGGACGTGCTGTTAGTGACCAGATTGGGGACTTCGGATATGCCTTGCGAGATCCATCCCGTTCCTACTGGAACCAAACAAACCGAGGTGGGTGTAAGCGTGTCCCGCAATCGTTACGATTCCGATGGTTCAATTTCTCAGCTGTTGGCGTCGTTAAGTACCTGGCCGGATCGGTTCGAACGTTTTCAAAAGGCCTGGCTCAAACATGCTAAAAAGAATTCACCGTCGATTCGAACCAAGGCTCGACAGAATCTCGACGAACTAGGAGAGCCTGACATGCTTGGAGACGGGTCCACTCCCGATTCTGAGGCTTGGGCTTTATAGTTCAACATCTTTCCGGAATGAACACGAAGTCGTTTGTGGCCAAAACACTTAAGAATCTGCGGGCCAGACTTAGCCGAGTGGCTTGGCCGAATGGCTTGCGCCGCTTAGCGGAGTTTAAATTGGCTGGGCGTGGGCGGGCGGGCGTGGCTTGTGGCGTGGCGTGGCTTGTGCTCGGCTACACCATACCTTCCCACTGTAAGTATTTTGTCCATTTCCCAATTCCAATGCACTGCGAGCATTCCGTTCCTTTATTGTTGCCTCCACAACACCGGATCCTACCTCGCCGCCATCATTGATCGCACCGGCGACTGTTGAACAAGGGATCTCGTGGGTGTTAGAATCTCACACTAGTTCCCATTTCATTGTTCAATATCCGCCTCTCCTATCTTTGCCATTGTGTCTGAAATATCCTAATCAACCCCGTTGCCGTCAATCGATCACATCACTGTCAAACCGAACCAAAACTGTCCTCCACTTATGTGACTGAGACGGTCAAGTAATAACTTGAACAGAGAATTGTCAACATCGAGCGCATCAGATAATAGCAACGACATGCAATGTAGGCATTTCACTCCACCGTACTATAGTGCTGATAGATTCTTTTGTGAAGTTTTGTCACGCTTGCGAAATTAGGTATCTCTGTTCAATTAAACTTGAAGGGGAACCGTGGGCTAATTTATTACCCTCCTGTAGACTCACAGGCGGCTGAGAATTCAACCGCACCATCAAGCAAATGAACAAGTCGGCTGGTGCAGGCGCACTGGAGGCTGCGTTCAGGAATCATGCTATCGGCAAGCAAAAACATCGGAAAAAATCACAATTCAATGAATAGAATACTCACTCAATACAGTGGTATTACTCTGAAGGAGCAAATAGTGTTTTTAACACGTACTTTGTTTGGGTGAACTACGCCCACGCCCGTTTGATGGCATCAGACAAAGTGGCTTGTGATGCTAATTGGCACAAGAGCGCGGTGGGGTGCTTCGCACCCCACCACTTCAGTTGAATATCGGAGGATGCCGGAGGATTGATGCCAGAGTTTAAAATGGCTTCGGACAGACAGACATACGTAATTTTAATAAAGGGGTGATATTCAACTTCGGTCAACCCGGCATCAATTCATCAATATATGGCTGAAACATGCTAGTACCAAGTAAATTATATATGTCTCCAATGGTATTGACCCAAATATAATATGAATTTCTCGAATTTTTGTCGCAAGCCATGTCCACGCCCGTTTTGATGGCATCAGGCAAAATGGCTTGCGCAAGCCGCTTTGTTCCCGAAGCAAAGGAGTGATTTCTTGGCCTATCCCAGGCCTAAGAGGCTTCCATATTATTCATATGTGTTTATTCGGATGGTGTATGGAGAAGAATTGCATAATTATGCGAATTCAACCGGTTTGGTGAAACTGTAATCCAACCGTCGTTAAACAAACAATTGCTGCAACCAGAAACAGGCATTTGTTGGGTTAGTTCGCATTCTTAGGGGCATCCGAAGCCCTTGTCCGCTTTCCGCATGAGGTACCAAAACACTTGCATGATTCAGAAGTCCAGTGAGTTGAACTTTTTGGTTTTGTGAATTTCTCCACATGACGGACAGTTCCCCAAAGTTTTCACTACAATTAGGAGCAGCAAATTGAGTGCCATGAATAGTAAGAGATGAGCTGCGCAAGCCAGCACATTTATAGGGAAATGAGCTTGTTGTCTCGGGTAATGGCCGATTGACTCAGTGATGTTGCATTAAAATGGAAAACTGCGGAGCAAACGCGCATGCCAGGCAAGGGGGATGTCAGAGGATGCATCTTGGCAACATAGATTGAAACCAGAGGAAGTACGACGCTTGGAATCGGCGCAAGCCACTTTCGGCGGAATGGCTTGCCAAGCCAACAAAATGGCTTGCAAGCCGAAAAGCCGGGCGCAGGTGATGGCACCAAATCCACGCCCACGCCCGAAACAAGCCATTCCGCACGGGTGCAAGCCATTTTTGCAAGCCAAAAATGTCACTCTCCCGCTGACTTCAGTTTCAGTCTAGAGCGTCCGCTGACCAATTGTATCCCACAACCACCTGCGTCAACAACCTTTATCGGCCACCGTCGTCCGGTATTGTTCCTGTGGGTACTTTGACAGTGGGCGATTTGTTACGCCCGCTGTCTTATGCGATCAATTCTTCGTTCATGGCGGTTTTTTGTGATCTTGATCTCCAGAAGGAGTACGGACACATTCTGCATCAATACGAGGTGGGCGATAGAGCACTGACGCTATTCATTACTGACTGGATGACAGACGCGTATGTTCTTGGGGCGCTACAGGTCTCCGCGCCTAGCATACATGGAGGATTTGGTATTGACTGTCGTGCGCGACATTGCTATCGGCTCGCCTGTAGACAAGTCCGTTGGCAAGTTTTTGCCGGACGGATCATCGTATCTCAGAGGTCTGCCGCCACCCGATATCGAAGACCAGTCGGTTTTTATTGGCAAGTTGGACTCGTAACGTGTATTCATGAATTGAAATTACTCACCCATACATTTCAGTGTCTGGCGATACTGAAGTCCGTCAAGTGCGAGGCCTTGTGCGCAAACAGGTCCAAACGCGCCCTCTTTTATTGGACGTTCCCCAGCTTCCTTGCGCCCGGGTTATTGCAACCGCTTTGGCAGCGACAATTTGCGAGGTGCCGAATCGATCCGACGGGCTTGAACTGGATTGGTCCTCTTTGCTCGCGTTTGACGAGCCGGCAATTTCCGAGCTCGAGTCTGCTGGCGCATTCGGCACGAACGATCAGGGGCCTTCATCGGCGGTCGCGGCTAAATTTGCGCCTGAAATTCCTGCGACGTCACCGGAACTGGGTCCCACTGACGAGGCGGCGACCAATATTCCTACCGGCCCGGTGATCGATACGAACGCCGACAATACCACGGTGGAACAGAGTTATCCACCGGACGACGGGTCCAAGTCGCCAACCGCCTATATCAAGGATCCGTCTCAGACGTCGGCGGACGTAGAACAGGATCGTTTGGTACCTACCGCGTTGGACTGTCCGGAACCCCTCGTAGAAGGACCAGTATCACTGCGTACGTCACACGCGGTGAACAAAAGGCGCCCGGTGAGAACGAGACTCTGTCTGATGGGGCCGAGCCCGTTGCGGACACTCGCTGCAATCCTGATGGTGACGAGCCAATGCAAGTCGACGACGAGCAAATCGCGTCTCACACGCCCGCCCCAATCGAAACAAACACGCTCCCAGACCTCGATTTTAGAAATGGGACTAAAAGAAGTGCGCGTTTGACTGCGGCGTCCAATTCTAATCCAAGTGAAGCGCGGGTGAAAGCGCCAAGACTAACTGTTTCCAATAATCAAAAGAAGCGATCCGAGTTCAAACCACGTAAGGCGGGAGCTGCAACTGCGGTCGAATCGCACACCGAAGTAGCTATAAAGCGAAAGAAACGATCTCAACTCGGGCAATCGAGGCCCAAAAAAACCAAGTTGGACTCTGGTACATCTGCTGTTAAGGCTCCAACCGTTTCCGTTTATAAATGTTTATACATGGTTTGAACCGTTTCCGTTTCCGTTTAATTCGCTCGTGGGTTTAAACCATTTATAAACTGTTTTTACATGGTTTAAACGGTTACATTATTCATACCACCTCAGGGGGTGTTGAACATCGAAAAACTGAAAAGCATTTGAGCCTAAGGATGTATCTAGATGGGTTCTGTGCTCCTTGCTGCTCTATATACATAAGTGCTGGGGTGTATTGCACCTTACGAAGGAGGCGGGTTCCAAATATGGCAGTTGTTGATCCGATTGATGGCAGATGGACTTTGGCACTTCACTTTGCCTCGGCTCATCGCCAACAACAACGAATAATGTCGAGGGGGTATAATTGCTAAGTGAACATGCCGCACCATCCCATGTTCTCAAGACACCTGCCATTACCTTGGGTTAACAGGACTGTTGAAGTTGAACTATCCACCTGTTGCCGCCGCGGCGTCGAGTTACATTGGGGGTATTGGGGTTGTGTTGCCTCTGTTTACTACCAGGACGCGTATCTTTCCATTGGGAATGAAGAATTGAATCATCGGAAGATCATAAATGAAGCCCAGTGACCAAAGATATAGTGGTTTGGTAGGCTGAGAAAATACCGTTTAAAAACAGTTTTAAACAGTTTTAAACAGTTTAAGAACCGTTTCCGTTTAATTTGCCCCGATCCATACACGAAAACTAAATGGTTGGAGCCTTATCTGCTGTTAGTCCTCTGGCTGAAGTGGAAGCTCAGCCTCCTAAGGTGAGGTACTTTATGGCCTTCAAATTCAATCGTATTCAATTCATCACAGAAATCACAACAGTGTGTTTCGATGTGGGGGTACAGACCTGATGGATCCAGACGGGACTTCACTTTTCACCTTCACGAGAATTCTGTACGTGAATGACGGCATCGGATAGTGCGACTAATAACGTGTAATATTATGCAGGAACACGTGGAAAAGCCTATGTTGGAACAATTGATGCAGGCGATCGAGCACCAACTACGCCGCTGTGACGGTAAGGCTTTCGTCCGACACGTACCCGGGCAACTTCCATCAGAACGGCCGCTCGCCGACGAGCCCAACTTATACGTTTTGTCCCATACGGAGTGGAACGCTCTGTCTCGACTAGAGCGTGTTAAGTTGTACGAAACCGGGCGAAACTTGTTCGTTCTGAATATGACCGTCGGCGAGCTGACTCCTAGTGTGGAAGAAATTCTGTCTATTTTGCATAGGTTGGACGACGAGATCGAGGTTCAAGGTACGCTTTAGCGGATTATTCTACTGAGAAACCCCGATTCCAGGAGAAACCCCTGTTTGAAAAGTTGTTCTATGTGGAAACCCAGATGCCAAGGGTTTCTTTTGGCGGCAGAGATCCCCGAATGGAAGTGTGTTAGCCCGGCGCCGGCCGTGATAGTCCCGTATGGCTTTAGATCACACATGGTTCAACTCGAATCCCAGCAATATTTTGAAGCTCAATTAGTACGTGAAACTATTTCAAATGAGTCAGACTCAACTTGAGGGCGCTCATTCATAGTTTTGGAGCTCGGGCATTGATCTTCAGACAGATGAAAAAACCGTAAGAACTGCGTATCAAGAAGATTATTTGATACAAACGAACACAGATCCAATCTACGATTGCAAAGGACAATTCGAACGGTTGTGTCCTTCCTTCCGACAGAGACTACACTTGTAGGACCTTCCAACCCTGGATTTTTTCGGGGGGGAAGGTTTTCGGGGGGGAAGGAGTCAACACTGGCTCTGAAGCAACCTCTAGATTATTGCGCACAACTCTAGTCACACCACCACCTCTCTGTCGACCCTCACGAGCATTTGTGAGCCGAGCAGTACGTGGTCGGCCCTTGTGTGAAATAACAGGTGGGTTCATCATCTGCTCTTGCCGAGTTTCATGTAGATTTCTCTGACTATTCACAGTGCCATTGAAGTCAGTTAATTTGTTAGAGCGGAGATCTGACAACATACTGCAGGGTTTCCAGGCTTTGGATGAGTTCTGTCACCTGTTCTTGAGTCTGTATACCTGCGATCAATGGACGGATCGCAGATTGCACATTGTGGAACACATCGCGAGCCGGCAGTGTTTGCGTCCGAGGAGGCGGGGTGGCGTCATGAGATGTACTGTCCAGAGGATTAGAGGCGAATGCAGAATGTATAGTCTTCGTGGGAAGCTTGAATTCTTGGGGACCAAGCTCGTGAGTGCGACATTCAGCCGGAGCCAATTCGACGGCTGCTCCGGGATCCTGATACCACCTGCACATAATTTGGGTCAATAGAATAGAACTGAATTCAGGTACGTACCTCGGACGAATCAAAGAGATGTGGAAAGGTAGGTTTTGCACATCGATCCAGGCACGGAAGAAGTGGCGGCATGGAATGCCCAGATTGGACGGCATACAACAGCAACAGATGTACCTCCCATCCGATAGGATAGAAATATAATGCCCGACACCGGTTGATTCATGCTTTACCAAGATGAGATGGCGGATTGAGAGTCCTCGCTTCGTGACAAGCTGAATGAGCCATTTTACTGAAATATGGGCCTTGTCGTTGTTAAAGGTGTTGATCATTTGCTACCGTAACATGTGAGTGCAAGGTGCAAGCAGATAAAGTAGACGCACCTTCTCTTCCCCAGGAGACCAATCACAGCCCAATTCTTTGTCTATTTGAATAACCAGTTCATTCTGTGAATGGCTCAGTACAACTTCAACATTGGGATGAACTGATGTTTACCCAAGTTGAGGTTTCATTTGGGCGCTGGATGACCTCAGTAGCGTAGAAAAGGCTATTCTGAATTTGTTTATAGCACGTCTGAAGCGCAAACGGGCCCGCATATTGGCGTATAAGCTTCAATGGTGCGGCGAAAAGGGACTCCAGATTTGATTCATGCTGACGTCGTGAAGACTGAGTGAAATGAATCAGGCAAATCAACCAAAGTTCGGGAATGAAACAACGTGCCTGTCGGACTTGAATAAGCTCACTGGTGGCCTGGTCCTCGGAGCGTTCATTGAGGGCCTCAAAAAGCTGAAGAAACGATTTTTTTGGGGCCCCCCGATGATTTTGTCGATCCGATTCTCGCCCTCGGCACGACCGGTTGTTCTGACGCCCGCAGTGGAGATATTGCTCACCCAGGCCCAGGCCCAGTGAGAGCGACAAGGATAGAGCTCGTCCTCGAGATATTTAGCTGCTGCAGGATATTTGGTCACCATCATTCGCCACAGCCGGTCGAATTCATCAGGAGAGACAGCCCGGAACACGACCCAAAAGTCACGATAGAAGTTGTCCCAGTCCGATCTCAGAACAGGACGAAGGTGAGTGGCAATGTTTCCACCGAGATGGTGAAGGCAGTAAAGATGGAAGGTGAGAGGCATGGTATCTGCGGCGTTGGCAATCAGAGAGCCATGTCGATCCGTGGCCAAGACTTCAGGTGGTCGCCGTGCACTGCGAAGATGATTTTTGAATACCCAGTTGTGGGTGTCGGTGTCCTCAGTTCGATGCATGGCATACCAGCAGTTACGCGATTTCCCGAAATTGTCGATTATAATTCCTGGAAATACAAATGTCAGAAGTGGACGAAGTTTTGTTCATCACCGTACCAATGTTTAAAGGATACCCGTACTGATTCCGACGATAGGTGTTGTCGTTGATGAGAACATCGTAGAAGCGTCGAGTTAATTCAACCTGGGTCGGTGACTGCCACCATATTGCAGTGACGACATTATTCTCGTCCAGCTTCACATCCCAATCCCAGCGGGGATCCTCTACCTTTAGTTCGCGAAGACGTGCACAGACAGACTGAATGTCTCCCCCCAGTTCTTCGATTTTCTGGTGGGCCTCACGTCGAGCCTTGTTCAGCATGTTGGATACCTGACGCGGCTCGAGATGATCGTCAGGAAAGCGAGCACGCAAAATGTGGGATAGATGTGCACGAGTGAAATTTCTGCCGGAGGCGTACTCAGAAACCAGTTTGCGTTGCATATCAGTAGGAGGGCAAGGAATGTGACCTCCCACCGGGATTTGGGGAGGATGATTATGCACCCAGTCGACCAAGGTAACATGCCATCCACCTTCGGTAACTCGAAGGTTGACGTGTGCAGTGCAGCTGGTGCGAATGGTACGCCCAGTGCGATGGTCAGAGGGGTCGATTTCAGGATTGTGTGTCTCGATGGGCTCCCCGTAATGATTGCACCGGTAAGTTACCTTCTGAATAGAGCCATCGCTGCACCGCTTTGACTGTCCGATCCGCCATATATGCCCGTGAAGTGCTTCGCGCTGGTATATGGCGCGCTGGCCCTGTTCACGGGTCCGATAAAAGGACCCGACACGAACGGTGTCCACTGTGGATAAAGTGCGTATTGAACCTGCAGTTTCGAGTGGTTGAACCAAAGTCTCCAATTCTGACCTTGATTTTGGTTACGATTCTGTGTACGATTCACAGTAGTGTTGTTGCAATATATATTACATGTTAAATTACAATTTGTTGGCTCAGATATATACATACTTGAAGAAACCGTGAAATAACAAGTCGAGTTACTCCCTCCGGAGGGGCATGAACAAGATAGAAAACCATCTCTCATTAAAAAAAAACTCTACCTTTATATGGTGTGGAGGCAAGGGATGGGGTTTGAGGCTTTGAAGATTATGGGGGGAGGAAGGAACTACGTGTCATTTGTTGAGGGAGAGCTAGGGTTAGGGTGATTCTGGAGCAATTCTGATGCAGTTGCGACTCCGGAGTCGAAACACCGATTCTGGCCGATTCTCGATTTACGTCGATTCTCGTCTCAGAATCGGCCTCAGAATCGACCGAGAATCAGCCTCAGCATCGGCTCGTGAATCGGCGTCGAAAGTCAACTTTGACCTCCCCTAATGTCACAGCAGCCAGAGGCTGCTATTCTTGCTGTAATTTCTCCCATTTTCGGCTTCCAAGTTACACTCGCTGACTGAAACCTAGTTCGTTGGCAGCTGCAATCAAAGTCTTTTCGATACTTCCGAATTCGATGGCGGATGAGCGCACCGTCTCAAGATTCACTAGGAATGACAGTGTTGATCGTGCCAGCCAGGACGCCTCCACAATTGTTGACATGACCAAGATCTATCATAGTCTCTCGTAGACAGACACTATAACAAACTTGTGCTCGTGAACTCGCATGTTATAGTCTGTTGACTAAGGTGGACTTGTGATCGGTGATGAGCTTATTATATAATCACGAAATCTCAGCTGTGCAAACTCTTGCCTTCTGACACCCTGCTTCATTACTTTAAAATTCTGGCAGGTTATTGGTTGACTAGGGAATGGTGTCCGACTGTCTGTTTGGCACAGGAACACTGCAATGATGTGAAGGTGTTGTGGTTGTGATTTTCACGGTATTGAAATATACTGTTTTCCAAGAGAAAAATTCCCATTCTGAACTGGCACAACTGTTCAATACCGGATGTCAAATGATTTGGCTTCTTCAAATTTTCACGAAGGGTGACCCCCGCATCAGCGGAAGGAGACCGAGATTTCAAAGTCCGACGATTATATAATAACTTCATCACCAATACATCACCGCCCGATAAACTCCAGACTAGATCTATCAGTACATTCAGCGTGAATCTTTGTTGACGCCGCGCAAACAACCATGCGACATTTGACAAATCGTCTTTCGAGTGAAACCATCATCGTGTTGTTGTTGCTGGCGTTGTCCATAACCACTGCGAGGAGCTGTAGCTTTGGTCAGAAGATGGCCGGGATGTAAACATTGGAACTTACACGCCCGTGGTGTAACTCATAGTTTGTGAGTGTCGTCCGTACCACCTCGGCTATGTTCTCGCCACAGTGTTCTCGTATGGGCGATATATGGCACATATAGTGTGCAAACAATATCTGGTTACCACTGCGGGGCGCTTCGGGCCACATAACGGGTGAGTGACAGGAACATTCGAACAGGGAGAGGCTGATGTCGATGTAGCGGTGACAGCATACCTGAAGGATATTTTGAAGGTGCACTAGCGGTTCGCGGCCGGCTTCGCCGGGCCGCTCTCCGCTTGGCTAACAGCAGACATTAACGTAAAAGGAGATTGCCGGCGGAGTTTAAAGGCTTCGGACAGCGTAATTTTATAAAGAGGAAGAAAGATATAGATCTTTCCCAGTCTATCTGGGGTCTACCGCTTGCCTGTCTGAGATAGAAAACACATATTGGTGCGGGGCGCATGGACAAGCCGCAAGGTTCGTGCTGCCGGTTAACGTAAGAGTTGTAAAGCAGATGGGCAGCACAATGCTCAAGGATACACTGGCCGTGCGCGATGTCCAAAGGGACGGTGGGGGTGCATTTTGGGCAGCAGTTTTGAGGTGCTGGGTCTATGCTGCGGCCGTTCGTGTTGTGCTCGCAGAGGAAGTACGCTTTGCCTGATGTAGAGCATTAGAAACCTTCGAATAAAATGTGCGTTCGCTCTGGAGATGCCCCTCCTCGTCCTGCCCAACCCATGCGTGCCGTTCGAGTAGCGAGCACCATACAGTTCAAATGCATAACCCCTAGACAAGAAAAATTAGTACCAGTAGAATATCGTGTACTATGGCCGCTTACAGCGACCCGAGCACGTTGATTGACTTCATCATCATGCATCCTGTCACTGAGTGCGTACGATCACGATGCAAACTTGCAGCGTGCTTGCATCGTGCTCTTGACTGACATCCCATCATGAAGCGGCAGCACTCCCCCCGACGACGCTCGCGCTCCGTGCGTTACTTTTCCTATTGCCGATTGTGCCATGGCCCTAAACCTTTATTGCAGCCTCGGAGCTCCTCACCTCGGGGCCGCACCCATTCTGGCGCCATCTTTTCGCCCGAGTTCAAGCTCCTGCTCCAAAAGATTCCTGCGGAAGATATTGTCCGGCTTCCTGTTTCCGTTGCCGACCCCGTCCATGCCAGCCTTGTTGCCGATGATCTCCGCGCGGCACGGTTCAAGGCTGCGCAGGCTGACGGAGCGAACTGGAAGCAAGTAGAGGACGACGACCCCGACTGGAAAGATGTCGTCGACAATGTCCAGCCCATATTCTCGCGGCCTCCCTCGCCGCTCACTGATCTCTCCTCCTCTTTGAGTAGGGCTCTAACCCGTACCCGTAGCTGACGGGTTCACGGGCCGTGGCTACGGCTACGGGTCCGTCCGTACAGCACCTGAGCAGACTTTTCTACGGGTCGGGTACGGAACGGGTAGACTCGGAGGCGGGGCACCCGTATACGTCCGTGTACGGGTTCCACGGGTGACCATCAGACGACAGCGCCAAGGTCCTTGTATGGCGATGTGCTACAATATTACGGCCGATTCCAGGTGAAGAACTGAACAATATTGAAGGTTTGACAGTGGCTTTCGACTTTGGGGCCAAAAAAGGCAGGACAGTGTCAAAAATTTTGGTTCGGCATGCTCCGAATAGCTATATATGGTAATTTGACGCGATTGCCGAGCTGTGAACAAGTTGTCCGTAGCCTACGGCCGTAACCCGTATACGGGTGGAACCCGTCCGTAGGAGGGCCTCGACCCAGACTGTACGGAACGGTTACGGGATGGGTCACACCCCCCGACGGCCGTAATTACCCGTTCCGTAGTACGGGTCTTACGGGTTAGAGCCCTATCTTTGAGATATGTATCTCATCCTGAAAAATGGCGCCATTTTTCGCTTTTGGGGGGGTTTTGGCGATTTTGCCAATTTATATAAGGCCGACCCTGCCTTATATAAAAAAAAGCTGGCTAGGGCAAAAAGAAGCGGATTTCGGTGATTTTCGCATTTTATACAAGCCAGGGTCGGCCTTGTATAAAAAATCACCTCAGACAAAAGTGGGCCTAGAGGGCTGATTCTTGACCTAACCGCTGCCTGGGCTAAAATAAGGCCAGAAAGGGCCAATTCTTACCCTAACCACGTTTAGGGTTAAGCTTAAGGTTAAATTCTGCCAATTCTTGCCCTAAACCATAGGTAGTTAGGGTTAAATTCTGCCCTTAGCCCTATATCTCGATTAGCGATCCATTTGGGGGGGCCAGTGGAACCGGAATAAATGGGATATGGCCTCCCAGCGCAGTTGGTGGCTCGTTTTCGGTTGTCAGCGGTGGCAGCAGCGGCCATCCGATCGCTCCGCCAAAATTTCAGCAGTGTTTGGTCGCTTTGGGTCCCATTGGGTGCCTGAAAACGAGCCGCCAACTGCACTCGGAGGCCGTATCCCATTTATTCCGGTTCCACTGGCCTGCCCAAATGGATCACTTACAGAGATAGGAGACCCAACTCCTGGAGATGGACAATGCAATTCATCGTATCTATTTATTCCGTGTGTTCCAGCCTCGGATCCAGGCTTCATTGGATACAGCCCGAGACTCATGGAACCTTCACAAACTTCATACGCAAGGCACAAGACACCAGTCACAATTTATGCACTCAGCTACAAAAAGGTCATCAGGCTCAGGTATTGGACAGGTGACCCCGGTGATTCTGTTGATGAAGTGGTGCAGCCGGGATATGGGGTGGATTTGAACAGCTCTCAACCACCGCTGGATGAACTTGCTGACAATCCTCCTCAGCAGGCCGGAGGATTTGTGTGAACCTGACATTGCTGCCGGTTGCATTCTGGCTGGGTTTCATTTGAGTGTGTAGCCATCATGTGGCACCTATTGTGCTTCTTCTCTATGAGAGTCGATTGACTCATTTTGGCCTCTGCGTACTTTTAGTTAAGCTCCATCAGTGGATATTTAATCTACTGTTTTTGAGTGATCAAGGACTTCAGCATCGTCTTAAAAAGGAGTACAAGAGCCATAGGATGTTGCCACCTGATGTAGTTAGAGATATTAAGGCTGACAAGCGAAATTTGAAACTGTGATGCGTGATGTCACGCGTTACAGTCACGGCTTACAAAGAGTGCTGGGTTCCCACGGCCTCCACCTTAGCAGAGTGATAACAACTTTAGTGGGAGTGGAACTCGTCCAGTCCCACTCCAATGCTTAAATTAGTGGGACTGGTGCAAATTAGTGGGACTCAGTGGTTATTTCGAGTGGGACTGATGGCAAATGGATTGGCAGACAGATTGACGGGCAATCAATATCTGTTCGGAGCTCATGGCCGGAGCATGCCACATGTTGGCCACATATATCTTTAATCTCTTGCTCGGACCTCCAATCCACCAATTGTGGCATAGCACCGCTGTGCACCCTTTCAAATATCCTTGCTAGGCCACCATGCTGCATTACTATCCCCCCCCTAGAACTCGGACACTTAAGAAAGAAAGAAGCTCGAATATGTTTTTTCTGAGAGCCTCTGGTGCATTTTGAAGGTGATAGACTTTTAGAAATCATAAAAATGATTCGGAATGAGCTTTTGGTTTGTGAAAAACGGCCCAGTATCGGTTGAGGAACAGCAACTTTGCTGACAAGGCCGAGTGTCCGAGTTCTAGGTACAAGCTAAATTCTTGATTGCCGGCCTTTTATCACAGCACCTTCTCATCAAAAAAGGCTCGAAATGTTGCATGGACACGGTCTTACATCTGGGCTATTATATACATACAGAAGAGCACCAGGTAGGCCCTGGAAGACAGGCATAGGACACGGAATTTCTTGCCATCAACCTGGGCAATTGACAGATCAACTCGCTACTGGGAGAAGTCATATTGGTTGATACCCATACACCGTCCAAACGAAGAACACTGGGTTCTTGTGGTGGCCTCCATTCACACACACAAAACCTTTGGTTTTTCGACAGCATGGGCAATCGGCATGGTTGCAGAAGCGACCTACAAGTTCAGTCATCCTCGTATAATTGTTCTGCCCACTCATTTGTTTTTCTCAGGAAGTCATGCTGCTTATTACTCGTATGGTTGTTCTTGCCAATCGGAATCACCATTCCCTCCCTGCGGCAACAGAGGAGGATGAGTGGATTTCAAGGCCATTAGTACCCCTTGTGAGTTTTGACACTGGACACACCGAGTTTATTTGGTGGCCTGTGCAGACTTGTTCATTTTGTCTAATTCTCAATTCCCTACTAGATTCCGCCTCTTCAAAAAAATGTTTATGATTGTGGGGTGTGGGTACTCAGCGTTATTCTTTCAGTTCTTCGTGGATACGTAAACCCCGGAGTGTCAGAAGAACAAATGGGCCAAGTACGGCAATTATTCAGCAGTTATGTACTCAATCTTCCCCACAAACCTTGATTCGTAGTCCAAATTCCCGTTCAAACAGGTAACACAATAATAAACAATTTGAGACATTATAGATTGATATCATGGAGGAGGGCACCGCCGCAATAACTACTGCAAGAACTCCAGGTAGTACAGGTGGTAAATTTTGCGGACCAACCATTGAAAATAATGCTGTTCCATTACGTACTCCCTCGGGTCGTGGTACGGATGGTAAACCTCCGGAGAATCCATCAAAGCCTCCCGGCGCACCAATAAGGTGGCCACCTCCACGCGAAGCTCTGCCATGCAGACGTCCCACCCCCGGTGCTTGAAATCAGCACGGCGTGAAGCATCCTTCTCAGCTTGTTTACCCATTTTCATACCGTGGAGAACCCAGCCCAGGCGCTCGGTATATCTGCGGGCTCTCTCTGAATGCGGATCCATTGCGTCGGGGTCATCAGCATCGTAGCGGTCGTCGTCAAATGGCGGCTCGCAGTTCCAACGCTCCAGGCCACTCTCATCGAGGGCCTCACCCAAACGAGGCGTTCAAGAATGACCCGAGCCATTTTCTGTTACGCTGCTTCTCGCTGATAGTCTCGGTTGCATCCGACACGAGACCGGCGAGGGGGATAATTGCCGGGAAACAGGTAAGGAAGACGGCGATAGGATGGGCGTGAGCAACGCCAAGGCCGATGCCGACTGGACAGAAAATGAGGAGCACATTGATCCAAGATCGGGCGATGTGGCGCAGCTGTGGACATCCTGCAATCCACCGCGTCAGTGATAAAATTCCCCCCTGACTAGCCATGTCTCAGTAAAAGATTGTACCGGAGGGAGTCCCAGAAGATGGGAGGAGAAAGGAGGATGGAGAGACGCGAGAAGAAATCGACCACATTTATATAGCAGACAAGCGGTCGCCGGCGCTTCGCGCCGGCTCTCACTTGCTTGCGTCGGCCATGCTAGTTTTATTGAAGTTGAGCATGCATTTAAAAAAATTCAACTCAGCTTGACTGGGCTCTACTTCATCTTATGTAGGTCGTGTCTTGACAAAATGTGAGATAACAACTTTCAGTTGGCAATAATGGCATGCCTCGGAATTAAGCGGGGCTTAATATAACAATTATTCATGCCGGTTGAGGGATAACGGATGTCAGCTGTGCAATATAACCATATGGGGATCCAGCTTCAGACGGACAGAAAGCTCAATCTTATAAAGAGGGAGAATAGGTTTTAAATTTTGCTATATCCCATAGTCGATTTTTCAGAAAACACTGATTTTTTTTTTTGTGTGAGGCAATGATGCAAGTAAAGTACGGACTAAACTATCGAAAACTTCATGAAATTCATGAAAATTCAGCAAAATTCTAATTGAAGTGGTTTGGCTAACAACCCAAACAATGCTGGCAATTAATTTTTGCCAAAGCCACCGGCGGTACATGTATTGCAATTTGTATTCTGCAGCTCTGAGTGTGGACCGAATTCTAGCAAGACAATAAGTTTATGAATCTTGTAGTCTTTGTTAGGTTGCAGTCAAGTTTAGAATTTTCTACCCAGCCCATCCTTCAAAGCAGCGGAATTGATGAAATAGAAATGCAAGTAAATTCATACATTTCGGAGAAAATATAATTGTCGGGTCGCAGTCATGTTCAGAATTTTCTTCCCGGCACACATCCTTCAAATTAAGGGCAGAATTGATGAATGGGGCACACCCACAATTTTATAAGGAGAGAGATGAACAGCATCTGATCATTGAAGTAGGAAAGATGAAGGAACATGATTTTTTGTGTTTCTGGTGGGTGCTTTGGTTTCGAGATCACAGCCCAATTGACCTCGGCGACAGCAGAAAAAAGACGCGACGCGACGGTCACGTGGCAGTTGGGACCACGTGTTGATTATTGATCGATGCGGAGAACGGGCCGGTCGGAAAACGGGCCGGTCTGCAAGATCAGCTGATAATCAATATAAGGCTAGTGCAAAGATTGACAGATGGCGGAGTTTGAAATGGCTTCAGACAGACAGACACGCGTAATTTTAATAAAGGGGTGATTTCAGGGCTGTGTTATCAGTGGGTACGGCTGAAGGCAGTGAAAGGCAGTGAAACAGCACTTGACTATACTAGGGATATACAGCTGTTGAATTATGATGGAACGGGGGAGGGCCACTGTTCGTGGACCCGATCTTGGACGCATTCAGAGCTTCCAAAGCATTGAAACCGTGAAGGCGGTGATAAGCTGACCGATCTCAACGTACGATATCACCTTCTATAACTGATGCTGCCGGAGAAAGATCCTCCGGCGAGAATCGAACCTACGACCTCCACAAAAGAGAATGAATGGAAAAGCAGGGAGCACAACCACTGCACTAAGCAGGCATGCAAAACATTCAAAGTCTTTGAAATACAGCCAACACTGTAAAGGCTGCTCTTGGATTATTTCACCAAGTCAACACATGAGTCTGAAGAAATGGAGGAAGGATAGACTCATGTTACTGCAGAGCTCATTGATGGAGGTGCATTCAAATGATGGACATTTTGAAAAGAGTGACCTGACGCAATAGACATGCATTCAAAGGGCGGGCATTTTGAAAGCGTGACCTGACGCTATAGATGTGCATTCAAATGGTGGGCATTTTGAAAAGCATGACCTGACACAATAGAGCTGCATTCAAATGGCTGCCATTTTGAAAAGCATGACCTGGCACAATGGGTGCATTCAAATGGCGGGCATTTTGAAAGCGTGACCTGACACAATAGACGTGCATTCAAATGGCTGGCATTTTGAAAAGCATGACCTGACACAATAGAGCTGCATTCAAATGGCTGGCATTTTGAAAAGCATGACCTTGCACAATAGAGGTGCGTTTAAATGGCGGGCATTTTGAAAAGTGTGACCTTGCGCAATAGAGGTGCATTCAAAGGGCAGGCATTTTGAAAAGCGTGACCTTGCGCAATAGAGGTGCATTCAAAGGGCGGGCATTTTTAAAAGCATGACCTGGTGCAATAGAGGTGCATTCAAAGGGCTGGCATTTTGAAAAGCATGACCTGGTGCAATAGAGGTGCATTCAAAGGGCTGGCATTTTAAAAGTGTGACCTCGTGCAATAGAGGTGCATTCAAAGGGCGCACATTTTGAAAAGCATGACCTGGTGCAATAGAGGTGCATTCAAATGGCGGGCATTTTGAAAAGAGTGACCCGACACAATAGACGTGCATTCAAATGGCAGGCATTTTGAAAAGCATGACCTGACACAATAGAGGTGCATTCAAATGGCAGGCATTTTGAAAAGCATGACCTGACACACTAGAGGTGCGTTCAAATGGTGGGCATTTTGAAAATGCATGACCTGACACAATGGAGGTGCATGCAAATGGCTGGAATTTTGAAAAGCGTGACCTATTCACTGGCCAGGTTATCGCCGCCCTTGCCCTCAAAAGTCTCATTCCACCTTCCTCACCTCAACCGTTGGCTCCAGCAGACGCCACCTGCACAAGCAGCCATACTGTTTACTGTGTCCAACTCGGCGCCAAGCCGTCTTCAAATTTCCCACACACCCCTCGATCAATGCTAACAATTTTGGCATTGAAGAGTTTCGCCGTTTGAACAGGAAGCTCCCCAACCCGCTACCGGCCGAGGGCAACGTCAAACCCCTCATATTTATTTGTGCGCTAGTCCATTTCCTTTTATATCGTGTTACTTACAATAAAGACTTTCAGGTCCGCATTACGGCAATATACTCGGAGCACTTACGCACACATTGTTCAGCAACCAGCCGCAGCCCGTTACAGGCCTCCAACTTCATCATCCCTGCTTTGGGGTTCGTGTCCTTGACGGTCTCCACTATTCTGGTCGTGGCTCCGCCCCAGATGCCGACTGTTATTTCATCTGTCCCGAGGAGCCTGAGGTCGAGGTGTGTCTTGCTGTTCCTCTTTCAATCATGCTCCCTCTTGACATCTCCTCGTCCAGATTGATGTTCGTCCGGTCACTCCGACCCCAGCTCCTTCCACCTCCCTGATCCGCACGAGGTCGTCCCCGGTATGATCTCCCAACACCTGTGCCCTTATACTCATCTTCAAGCTAGGTCTCAGTTGATCGTCGTGTTCGCCCACATCAAGATACTCCTACACGCCCCATCATCATGGTATCATCCCTGTCCAATGACATCAGCATGACTTCGCTGAGACTTGATCACCAGGCACGCTTTCAATCTAACGTTGATGCCCCCAGCACGCTTCTTGTACAAGTTCTGATCTAGATTCAATCTTCTTACTCAAATCCATTCGCCAGAACCATGATCCACCTGCGACACACCTCACCCGCAGCCATTTGGTGTGGCCCTTTTACTCTTTAATATCCCCTGCCGTTCTGAGAATACACAGGCCACACCTCCGGTTCCTGAGCGTCGGCTTGCAGTCCTGCCAGAGTTCCCTATTCTCAAGCGCACCGACGTCGCACCACTCACAACTGGTCCATATCTCGCACGCCCACACGATATGACTCTCTGGCAGCTGACGCTCAACCGAGGGCTATTTGGTGCTACAGACATTCCGACGGTGAACCTGCATGCCGAGACCATCGAGAGTGCGGCGCAAGCCGTGTGGAAATTTCTCCTGCATCTTGAACAGTGTTCTGGAACTGACCAGCCTTTTGCTCTGCCCGAAGGCACAGTGTCATTTTCGGCCACGACGACACTGCAGTCCTTCTTCCGGCCAACGCGAAGCGTTCGCATGTATGTGCATCTACATCCTTCTTCATTTACCTCGGCCTCACCTTTTTTTTTCACCAGAGGGATCCACCGCCTTCATGATGGTGGACACAGCAATGTCACCGTTGGCCCAGGTCCTGAGCGTGCACTATATCGGCATGCTATCTCAACGGCCACTCAGGACCACCGCTATTGGGCGCCGGCCGCATCTGGACATTTTTTTGTCCCCGTTTTTTCCATCACTAGTATTGCCATCCCTGAGCGATTCCAGGTCTTTGCGGCGTACGGGGCACTGCTTGCACTTCACTGTTTCATCTTGGGGCAGGGACCCATCCCTATCAGCCCCTGGCTACTGTTGGCGCTGGTATCCGGAAAGCCCGGAATGCTGGTGCCTACGCCGGTGTTGCTCGCGCTTGACCCAGACGCTTTTGATACCCTCGCACCTTGGCTCACCATGAAAGTAGACGATCCGATGCCGTCAAATCTGATGCATCCTGTCTGTCAGTTCCTGATCAATGTCATTGAGAGACAGGTGAGCGTGTTCTCCAGTTCTGCGACTGCCTCAAGCTCACGGTTTTTGTAGCCCTGGGAGGTTGCGAGTGAGCGCACTCCCAATTACCACAATTCCTGTACAGTGGCCTTCATGTCAAAGGTCCTCCTCGGGGGTACTGGGTTCTGGGACCATCCGGAATATCTTGCGCTCCAGCGCGGTTTTGACATCGCTGTTGGAGACACTACATTTGTTAGCGTACATCAACACCAGCTGTGCTCTCGACCCAACCACTATTCTCACCTTGTTTTTTACCAGTCATTTGCGCCCCGCTCCCCCGTCGCAATGTTGGCGTGTCTTTATGATCGCCAGGTCAGAAACATGAGCGATATTACTGATCGACTTGCCTTCGATATCGATCATTCTTCAGACGACGGAACGACACCATATTTTGGAGCTCTCTTTCGTCTGCTCCTCATCCGCTACCTTTCTGGCATTGGACATCCTCCGTGACTCAAGGGTGGACTGATTGAGGAGGGCGAGTGGACCAAGCACGAAGGCAATCCTCTACTTCGTGTTGGTCTTCTTCTGGAGTCCACCACTGACACAGGGAGATCGACACCATGTACCAGAGTCGCTACGAAAACCCGCGCAACATACTTCACCGCGGCCCCTCGCACCTCCACCACGTCCTTTCAAGCGTCTAGAAAACGATCTCGTGTTCTTCAACCACTCGAACCAGCGTATCAGTTTGGGCACGATGGAAATGCTGCGAGCATGCAGTCGGTCGCGAATTGGGCTGGCCTTGGCAAGGGCACATCGCTAATAATGTGAAGATCGGCCAGATGTGCTCCCACCAAACCCACAAGGAGCAGCCTTGCGACGTTGGAGCGTTCGGACCATCGAAAAACAACTGGCGAATGCGGTGCGACGAGGTGCTCCATGAGACGGGGGAGGGTATACCCGTTTTTTAAGAATCCGTCACCGAATTATAAAACGAGGTCATCAAGCGGGCCTCTTTCCACTTACCCCACGTTACCACGCCGCCGGTCGGTACCTTGGCCGCTCAAAATAGAACTCAGAATTGTGCTGTCGAAGAAAAAAGGGGCTGCAAAAGACGAGGAGCTGATATGAATACAGGGCGAAAGCGGCCGCTACAAGGTGCGTTTTTCCGTTGATAAAACATACTACTTATCACCGACATTCCGACAGATAGTAGCGATCAGGGACGGAGCTGTAACATCAACTTTTACTCTCAAACGTTGTGCGACTGTGGCGCACTTTCCTGTCCTTGGTATGGAAGGTTATGACAACATATGCATCTGCAGACCTGCAATTTCAGTCCCAGACCGAACAATCCCCGTCCTACACATGTAAGGCGCGCCGGGAATTGTGGAAATGGACTGTTTTCCCGTGGGCGCATCGCGCAGTACGCTCAAATGGAATCCCGCTATTTTCTGGACCACTGATTGAAACATTCGCACAGACAGACCTTTGTCATTGAGTACGCAGGAAACCGGATTGGACTCGAACAAAAAGACAAATTATTGTCATAAGGGTGTGTATACATCTTCCAGGTGGCACCCAAAGTACCCTCTGTTCGCCCTTTTGGAAAACAACAATGAACGTTCGCAGTGCGTGCAGTCCATAATTGCCTAAGTACTAGGCCCCCTACATATGATTAATCCCTAAAGTTTAGGGGCCACCTAAGTCTGCCGGATTCTCGGCCGAAGCCTAGACTCTAGGGCAGAAATAATATTTTTCTGGGCCAGGGATAATATTATTGGCCCTAGTGTCTAGGATATAGCTAGTCACATATGTGGAGACCAATGGAATCCCCCTTTCAGAGAAATTAGTGCCCCAGATGCTTGGTAGTAGCTAAAAGGAATATTATTTTCACTAGCCACTAGGGTTCGGCTGCCCATGTGTATCCCCAACAATATTATTTGGCCTAGGTATCTGGTTTGGGCTAGACAGAGGCAGAATATTACTCACCTGGATGCCTGGGCTCAGCCGTATGCTAAGCTAATATTAATTGCCTTACACGGTAGGGTTTGGCCCACCATGGTTTCCACAGCCATAATATTATTTGGCCTAGGTGCCTGGATTTGGCCAAAGGAGAAGAGGAATATTTATTCACCAGGATACCTGGGCTTGGCCCCATGCCCAATTAATATTATCCTGCCTAAGCAGCAGGGTTTGGCTCCCCATGCTTTCGACAGCTGTAATATTATTCTGCCTGGCTGCCTGGGTTTGGCCAAAGGAGAAGAAGAATATCTATTCACCTGGATGGCTGGGCTCAGCTGCATGCCAAATTAATATTAATTGGCCTACATGGTAGGGCTTGGCCCACTGTGCTTTCCACATCTATAATATTATTCTTCCTCGCTGCCTGGGTTCGGCCAAAGGAGAAGAGGAATATTTATTCACCGGGATACCTGGGCTTGGCCCCAGGAACATGGCTTGCGAACAGTAAGCATAGCAGATGTACAAATACGCGAAAGCTCGTTGAAACTGCAGCAGATAGCGGGGAGCATAGCCGGGAGAGACGCGCTGAGATGGCCGTGCCAGAGGAAAGAATGAAGCCAGGTAACTTCGTGAATGAGGCAATTCCTTTATTGAGACCCCCTGAATATTTTCACAATATAAGGCGAGGTTGAATGGAGTCCAAACGCGAGGGTGCCAGATAACATCCAATCTTGAATCGCAGCCCGTGCGATTCCATTCTTAAGCAAACATCAGCCAAACAGCGGGGGTCTTAGGCCAACCTTTCCGTGTAATTTGGTGCCACGTGTCACAGTCAAAGCAATGCTTCTGCTCAAGAGCATCTGCAGGTAGGAGGCTTCAAAAAAGAATCGAATAAAGGACTAAAGAAATACAAGCGTAAAACTACTACTACTTGTACTGTTTGTTGAACCATGCGGCCGAAGGTTGGCTTCGGTGTGGTAAATGTTCGTAAGTAATGTAATGTAATGCTACTATATATAACTAAATGAAGTGTCTGTGCGCTGCTTCTGTCTGTAACAAGCGTGTTCTTACCAAGAACATGCTGTAGTCCACAAGGCTATCAGTAAAACCTCATGTATGTAATGTGTCCGTGTATATATAACTATCTGTGTGTATAACACATGTCCATGATGTCATGTTGTTGTCATAAATACATCATTCAACATCCTCAATGAAGCCATGCTGCAGTGAACAGCTTCCTCGTTGCGGTGGACTATTTCGGTCCCAAGTGCGTAGTTGCTTCACTTTCCCGGTCCTCTCCTCTCCCACCACAGTTCCTCGTATCCACCCTCCACCCCAATCTGACCAGTTTCTCTTTCGCCTCATTTACACCTTCGTTGTCGGTGTCCGCTTCATCTGTATCCAAATCGACATCGGGCTCACTCTGAAGTTGCAACTGAGTGATTCCTGTGATCTTTCCAAAGCTCTTGTACATCTTGTCAACAAGAGATATGTGTGATCTATTTAGCCCTTGTGCATATGCTGAGACGAACCGTGCTGCTCGATTTGCATATCAAAGAATGAACAAGTTTGGCACATCATCAAGGCATCTTTTGACATTTGCTCTCATCAAAAAGTTATACATGTATTCCACACATCTCTGGATAATGACTGAGACTAGGTACATGTCCGAAAAGATATTGACGTCTCGGAGTTTTCTGCAATCCGCCCTCCCCTAGCTACTAGGCACTCGGAACCGGCAGGCATGCGTGAGGTAAGACCCCGCATGCCACACCCTTGCGCCGTATGCCAGTTGTCATGGCAGACTTGAACCTGACTGATGTTTGGAACAATGTTAGAAATAGGGGGAAACAGACCAAATTGGTCGTTGAGGAGTAAAACACATAAAAAATTTGACTCTTCTGGTGGGTTGTATAGTACCACTACCACAAGGATGTCTGAAAATTTGAAAAGATGTGCATGAAGGTGCTGGCATATGTGGTTGCTCCAAGGCACACAACACCGAAACTAACATGCAAGTCCCTGTTTCTGGGACAGCTTGAATTGTGTTCCTAATTACTTACCGGAATTACAGAGTTAGTAGGAGTCCCCCGCACTTGACTGCTGTTATAAAGTGACTAGGGTCCGCTGACATGACAATTAAATTGTCATCTGACTAACAAATAACTGTCAGTCAGTGACTGACAAGCAATTATTTAATTTTTTTGGAAAATTTCATCTGACAATCCTGACAATTCCCACCGACTTCTGAGTGATATTGTCCACTGGTCAGTCTCCCTTTGAGTTACAATGAGCACAGGTTCACTGGCACTGCAAATTTGACTAGTCTGAGTAGGCTGGAATACTCAAGTCCGTTAAGGATAAGGTCAGGATAAGGTTGCATTGATGCAACAAACTCCGGTAATCAATTTCCAACGGTGTCCAGTAAATCCTCGTGGTTTCAGCAGTCGACAATGCCATGTATCAGTATGTCCCAAGTTGAATAGAGCATATCAGAACTCAAAAAGCGACTTTTCTCGGAAAACCAATGCTGTATTTGACTGACAAATGATAAGAGAAAATGCGCTCCATACATCACCCCCGCCAAACCCCCGCTCATCCGGTACCGGTGAGACAAATGTGTGTGCTCAGGCATCCAGAGGTAGCGCGCCATGTCTTGCTGCCGAGACAAAAAGAACTGGTGAAAAATGAGCCAAAGGCAGCGCTGCGGTGCAGAGAAAGGAAGCTTCAGGGCTCCTCATTCCATTATGCCACTGAACTCCATAAAAATCTTCACCGAAAGAATGGATTTCTCAGAAAACCAAAACCCATTGCTGATACACGCGCTCTAAGTACCCAACCTGTAGGGTTCGTTGTGTGTGAACTTGGTGTGAACTGTGGCTTGTCAAATAGCCTGTATCTGCGTAATTTCCCAAATAGGCAATTGTTAATTGTTATCTGTCAGGTCTGACAGTCAGCCTGACATTCTGACTAACAGTTAATTATTTTCTTCAAAGTGGAATTGTCAGCGGACCCTAAAAGTGACGGCAAGGTTTCTGGCCATTCTTGCAACGCACCTAAGGTATCAATATGGATTTATAAGAATGTACACACTTTGAGTGCTGCAGTCCCTTTTCGGGCATTCACAATACTTGCTCTCTTATTTTTTGAGTGTTTGCCCATTAGTCTTAGATGTGGTAGTTGTTTGTGCAGCAGAAACGAGGCTGCAATGTGCCTACAACATGTTTTCTGGACCGTGGGAATGTCACATGTTTGATTATGTAATCATTTCAATTTTAGCTTGAAACAAATGAACATAGCGCCAAATGAAATCAAAATGCAATTGGTGCATTGTTTCCCAAAAAAGGAAAGAACATGTTATTTCACCCTCATGATGAAGATTTTGATGAAAATCTTTCCTAGGAACTTGTTATATTACTTATTAGAACATTTCTTAGGAGCTACATTATTTTTTACATCCCCTTGTTTCACCAGAATAAGAGTTGTCACACTCTGCTTACATAAGAGTGCTGGTTTCCCACGGCCTCCAACTTCGTGAGATGTGGCAGTGTCACGCAGTGATCCTGTGATGAAGTGCCAATGTGGCTGTGTTATAGCTGTGCTGGCCAATTTTGAAGGTCACTGCAGGACCCCTGACAATCCTTTTGGACCCTAGGGCTCGCTGTCCGGACAAAAATTGAGGAAATTTTTAGACCCCAAAATTTCCAAAGTGACCCCAGGCGAGAAAACGCGATTTTCGCAGTCTCAGAAAGCGTGGGAAAATAAAAAGTGTCCGGACAGAAATCGAGGATTTCCGGAATTTCGGGCCCTAGCCTCCAAAGGGATTGTCAGGGGTCCTGTCACTGCTAATTAATTAACAAAACAACTATCCAGGTTGCTGCTACAGCTACTCGCTATTACAAAAAGTGACCGGAAATCGGGTTTTTATGGCATCAATTTGTAGGATTTTTTTGTTCTAACTCAATGTGTGGGTTATATGGCCGCCCTTAACGCAAAAGTCGGCTTCGAAATCGCTCTCTTCTCTCTTTTTTCTCTCTTTCTTCCTCTTGATAAACTTGATTAATTCCGTCCCGACAACAGACATAAGCCATGAGCCCAAAAATCGAATATCGGCCGGAAATGCTTCTCCCGATAAAAAGGGTCCGGCTCCCGGCACCTTCCGAGACACCCCAATGGGGCTCTCTCGTATCACGGCCCGACAATTGCTATCGTCACGCCGCCACGCCCATCGTCAGGTCAGCGCACCTGCAAATCTCAACCCATTATTTTCCGAAGTCACTGGTGGTCAGCAATGCTGCCAAAAAAACGGTGATGGAAAATGTGGTATTGCCGCATTAGGGAATTGCCCCTGTCTTCATTCCTACATCGGTATAGATGTTCATTTACTGTGTATAATAACCAGGATGGATGAAATTTGAGTATAACAACGAGATAGTATATATATTATGATGAAAGTTGTAATTAATAGTCGTCTGGAAGTAGGCGCGTTAGAATCGTATTCAAAATCCGCAGTCAACGCAATACCGGCATTTTTGATGCCATCAGAAAATGAAATTTCCACCGCAAAATCTCTGTCTTCGGCAAGTCACCTGTAGCACTCAGAGTACTGCTCGGATTAACCTAGTTTTTGGGAATGTTATCCCTATACATGTACCCTAGTCAACCATAATGATTTTACATGTGGTCATACCCAAATCTGCTTTGAGTGCTCTATTTTCTAAAGGAGGGGGATGACCGTTTCAACAAAGTCCACAATGAATTACAGTTACTTCGAATATTATCAATCGAAAGTTCACGTTGGCCAGAGTACATCTATAGGTATAACATATCCAAAATCTAGGTTCATCCGAGCAGTACTCGGCCCACAGCGGCGCCAAGTCTTCGAGCGCCACCCTAGGCTCGCCGCCAGCACTCCGAGCGTATTGGGTGCCCACCAGCCCAGTCGACCTCCCGATTCTGAGCTGCAGTGTTGTCGTGCGGTCCGCCCCCTCCTTAAAGAGCGAGTAGATGATCGACGGACGGATGGGAATTCTATTATTTGGGGTGGTAAAATGCATTTTGGTGGATCCGAAATCCGATGCATTATGAGAATTTTTGGCTGGTATGCATTATGAGGTTATGCATTATGAAAAATCGGACTGTATCTTTGAACTGGCCGGTCGTTGGAATGACAAGACCTCCGGTTGAAACCATCAGACATCAGCATCAAATCGACATGCAACCTTGCCGCAAATGGGCGACCCTCCTTGATATGGTTGAAGGCTAATTCACGTTCTCTGAGCAAACTGAACACATGTGATATAGCGAAAGAACTGACAGCATTTCATCTTCCCTTTCTTGCCTTGGCTGAACCAACCACCCACGTCATACCACGTGGTGTCTATATCGGGCAATGATGGCCCACGCCGTCAACTTTCAATGCCGGCGTGCCGCGCTCTACAACTTGGTGGGGACGGGCATCAGTCAATTGATCAATGCCAGATGTGGCTGTGCTTTTTTCCCAATCAAACGCGTTCTTCCATGTTCCTGGTTGTACCGGCTCATCCACAACGCCGCGCGACTCGCACCTTTGACGAAAGTTACTCCCAAAGATGATCTGCATCTGGCTCACACAAGAAAACATGACATTAGCTTTAATTTCGGGACTCTACGTCGGTTTTACTGTACTATTTCAACCTTAGGTTCAGGTCACAGGTCACAGGCACCCATGAACTGAACCTATTTAATTTTGGTCACTAGTCACTAGAGGGTCTGAACTAGCGCACATTTGGGTCACGCAGGACAAAAAAAATCAAATTTTTTCTTCCTTCCCCGCATTTGTGCGAGGCAAGGAACTGTGTTCCACTCCCTCGCTGAGTCGCTACTCTCTACAACACAGCAGATGAAGTATATTGATCACTTCCGTTCGGTAGCTACTCAATCAATGAATCAAGTCAGAGTCCTCCCTCTGAAAGAAGATCTGAGATGAACATTTCGACAATTGAACCATAAAAATAGAGGTCACAGGTCCGGGCCGACCTGAACCATCAAAAAGTTGAACCTAAGTGGTCACAGGTCACATAGGCTGAACCTACAGTCGAAATAGTACAGTACTCCGTGACTTCCTCCCACTGGCCATCCTCCTCCGGCGCGTAGCCAAATTCTTCGACAATAACTTCGTTGACTGCCTGGGGCAATGCGGGAGCGAGATCAGCCGCTTGCTCGGTCGTTTCCCTGGCAATTGTCAGCTCTGGTCCATATTAACGGATGTTTCTCTACCGCCTCGCGAGTTCGCGCTCTCGGGCAGCTAGCACTAAACACCGACGAATGTCCACCGTTTGCATGTCCTTCCATTTCATTTTTCCGAGGATCTCGTCTTTGAGCTTGTCGCAATATGCCTGTAACTGAGCCTTGAGCTGAGGCGATGTCATTCTTTGGATCTTGTCAATGAGGAGCTCGAGATTGGTCGCTAGCAGTCGTTCCTGTGCAACGCGCTTCTTTTCCGCGGTCTTCATACGACGGCGCCGTGCCTTCTTCGCCTTCTCGCGCTGCAAAGCCAAGAAATCTTTTCGCAATTTTGCGGCCCGTCCACTGGTACCATCGCGGCGGACTTCGCGCATTATGAATTGAGTGATAGCTTTGCTGCTTCCATGCTTCTGAATGAAGGCCTCCGTGTTATTTCGTTCCGCACGCGCTTGGTTAGAGAACGAGAGGGCAGTCATATGCACCCGATACGAACCGAGCATGCCCTCATTGTGATCGTTGGTAGCAGGGATGAAAATACGGGCTTTCTCCTCCGGCGTGAGCTGATCAAAGGGACCGTCCACCGCGAATTCCGGCGTGAAGTGAATCCAACCCTCGGCAGCACCTCGGAACATCGCAGACATGACGACGGACAGGTTTGGCAGCTCGCGAGCTAACGAAAGGATTGTCGGGAGGATGAGGTGATCTCGGAAGGGAAGTCCGTCGATGGTAAGTTGATTCAACGGGGTTTTCGGGTCCAGAAGTATCTCGGGATGATCAGCGACGTGTGTGCAGAATGAAGGAAGTTTACGATGGAGATCAGTGAGGGATAAAAGATTCACTGGCTTATCCTTCTTCCTATGAACGAGCGCCATGTATGGCCGGGAGACAGAGACCCCATAGAGCGCAAGAGCAGCAATTTCGGTCATAGTTGCCGCGCAATCCAAACCCTTCCGGATGTTCTTCTCAACGTGGTTTGGCTGTCCCGATTGGACCTTCCCATCGACAATTTCATCTATCAGCTCCAGAATGAGGACGTGGAAGCAGATGACCTCCGCTGCGGCGTAGGTATATGCACCAAAGCGAGTATTTGAGACGTCGGGGAATTTGCCAGGCTCGTCGAGGTTGTACAACTCGAGTTTACGCTCCTTCATGAAGAGGACACACTTGTCTTGGTAGCCGCGCTTGCCGTCCTGGTGCCGAAGAAGGGATCCAAGGAGCTGGAGCAATTTGATGGCTCCACGACTGCTAGCTTCAACTGCGGCCTGAGCTGCGGCGGTGTTGGATTCGGCATTTTCGGCAGCAACGGTGATGATCGTGTCATTCGCCTTGT
Organism: Mycena olivaceomarginata; assembly: GCA_029378375.1. Classification (NCBI taxonomy): domain Eukaryota; kingdom Fungi; phylum Basidiomycota; class Agaricomycetes; order Agaricales; family Mycenaceae; genus Mycena; species Mycena olivaceomarginata. Next base: position 31,907 of record JARKIC010000416.1, on the reverse strand, counting down.
TCGCAAGCAGGACGGGGGGCTGCAAGGACGAGTCGGTGGCGTAGAGCGCTTGGATGAAGGTATAGCCCTTGCGCACAACATTCAAATCCTTATGTGAACAGCAGCCGCCGAAGAGATGGAGCAGGAGCTTCCTTTGCTCCTCAAAGGGAAGTGAAGTGAAGTGCGTCTCCCCGATCCGTCGCTGAATGCAGAGGGCGGTGAGTCTCGCGCGTTCGTCAGCAGAGCTATCCACAGTTCATCAATGAACAGATAGAACTGTGGGACGAATAAACTCTGCTTACGCGGATCCTAGTTCGAGGACAGTGATATTTCCTGCAGCTGCGCGCTCGACATCGGTGACTTGTGCCAAGGTTCGAAGAATGCGATAAAATAGGGCTTGTGAACCACCTTCAAGCACCAGGTCCTGGCCGAGGTCGCGCATAACAATATCCTCTTTGTGCGATGCCGAGATGTCAAATTCTTTCTTGCCATCTGCGGCGTGATCCTTCATCTCGCCATCCTTCTTGCGATAGTAGTCATCTGAATCCATGGTACGTTGTTCTGCAGCTGCCAAAGGACTTCGAGAATAGACGTCAGCGATGCGGGAGACAGCCTCCTTTGTGCCTTCGAATTGCCTTTCGGCGGTGTGGTCTAATGCGGGTGCAAGATCGAAGAATCGATTTTGAGGAGTCCAAGTGGAGGTATCAGCATCGTCGACGCCGGGAGCATAAGTCGGAGCATAGAGGGAAACAAAGCGCGATTCAACAGTGACTCCACGGTGTGTGGTTCCATCTGAACTCTCGATAAACCCTGTTTGTTGCTCCGCCTGCTGCTGATCCCTTGTCTGCGTTGGATAAGAAGCTGAGGTTGACGAAGAAGGGACGCGAACAGGCCGAGGCAGCCGTATCGGAACACAATAGCAGCAAGATCTTGAAATTCGTGCGGTGTAACGCCTCGATGCAATCAAGTCGTATCCAAATACAATAGCAGCTAGTTCCAGTTTGGGACACAACAACGGCGCAAGGGCTATAAATGCTCCCCATGTCTAGCATTTTCGTCTGGGGTTTGCCGGCGTTCATCATCCCAAACATGCGCATTGTTCCTCAAACTATTTGTTGACACTTTCGACTTTTCTGGTGGTCTTGTGAAATGGACGATTCCCTAATGATACTCGCCGATGCAGTGAGTATCTGCCATGCCGTAGTAATTTTTATACAGGGACAGCCTCAGGGCCAAGCCAGTACCAGTTCCTCAATGACGGCCACCGATGCGGTGAGAACATTGACGGCCACCGATGTGGTGAGAACATTGACCACATTATATCTGCTGTGCAGTACTAATTTTGTATAGGGAGCGCCTCAGGGCCAAGCCGGCACAATTTCAAAAAAACAAGCGGTCATGGGTCCGTCCCGAGACAAATACGACCAGGTGGGTTCTTGTCTTTCAGAAGCATAGTGCTTGACGCTGATTTGCTTCCAGCTGCGGGAACAGCTTGCGCAGTGGAAAACCACAAGTGCGGAGGAAAAAAAGCGTCGGGAACAAGCTGAAGCAGATGCAGTACTGGCAAGAGAGGACGCCCAAGAAGGGGCGAAATTGGAGCTGCACAGTTATATTCAGGAATACGAAAAAGACTGCGCTAACCACTACGCAAAAGAGGCTGCCGACCTCCGTCAACAACTCCAAGCCCTCCAAGGACATTCTATGGGGGTGCTCAACGACCTAAACCAGGAAAAGCAGAGAGCGGTACGTTTCTCTGTTTCGTCTTGAACATTATCTGACCAGTGTTAGGCGGAAGCTATGCAGACGCTGGCCAATGAGCAAGCTGCTCACGAGCGAAACATGGTTCGTTAAGTTCCACGAATCGAGTTTCTCTGTTCGGTAATCCCTTCCATTTCAGGCCGACAAAACCTCTGAGGTCCTAGCCCTCATGTCCCGACTGAGGGCCACTCGTTCTCATGCGCCAGCCGTTAACCAGCCGCCGTTTCCCGTTTCGCAACCTGCAATGCGGCCGGAGTTCTGCTCCCCAGCAACTCGCGAGCAGCGCTCCATCGAGTGCATGATACGAACTTCAAATGACCGTATTCTGGTCATCCTCCAAGCCCGGTACCCGAGTCGGCCGGGCCTTCTATCCCCACACCATTAGTTTTCCTTACGGACCTCTCCATATGACCACTATGTAAAGCTTCGGACAGTCAAAGTCGGCCACTTTGTTTTGGGACAATTCTGATCTTAGATTCGGACTCGCATGGCATGAAGCGGCCCCCTATTTCTTCGAGATATTCAATTTGGCCGGAGCTGTTCCCTTCTTCTCATTTTTGACTCTCCTCGGATCGCTTTCGTTTCTCAGCGGTCGCTCGCCGGTTCGTAAACCGTGTGGATTGCATTTCTCGGAGCTGCCCTGCGAGCTCGTGATGTTTTTGCTGCCGGTTGGGAAAGAGAGGAACGGGAGCAAGTAGATCTCGGGGAAGAGTTGCTCGTAGAAGATGGGCGTTGTGAAATGCGTGAGAATTATGAAAAATCGGTCGAGCGGTTTGTGAGCGACGAAGTTCTCTATTTGATCGGATTCGACGCGCTCTTGCATTCGTAGGCGTACCCCACGAAGTCACATTGGGCCGATTCGCAGTCATGCTGAACATTGAATTTAAATTTCACATTCTGAAGACGACGAGAATCAGCCTGTATCAAAACTTCGCGATCCAAAATGCATACCTTGGCAGGAATAATGGAAAATATTTCTTCGGAGTCTCGGCGGACCACACAGGCACACCGTATATTTAATCCCGACAAGAAAGAACATGGAACACTTCCAAGACCACTAAGACAATTCCTTTGCTATCAACTAGGATGTCTGTGATTCGTCCAGATATTGTCAAATCCTGGTCAAGATGATCACCGAGGGTGTCAATTCCGATGGCTCACCTGTGCGGTGGGGGACTGCAAATACCCATGATCCTACAAAACACTCCTCAAGGGATTTCCCGGCGACCCATTCACATTTGCGCCAGGATCTTTTTCCAACAAATGACACGCCAAGACTGTTTGGGTCACTGCAACCGGGTAGGGAGAAAGTGACGCTGTGACGTTGTAAGTGACGCAGACTGTCGTTGCAAAATTCAAACCGACGCTAGTATATAGTACCTTTGCCCAGGAAATTCTTGAAATTGGGACGCAAATAGGACTCGAAATAGGATATTTGAAACACCGGCCGATTGATGATGTTCGGAAGACTCTAGACATCCCAGGGCCTGTCTACGAGAGACTAACTCACTGACCCCTCTACCTGTTTCCAACCATTATGACATATATTAGGCCTCTTCGAGGCGGGTGCTGAACCTTTCGGAATCCAGAGCCAACGCCCCCCGTATTCAACTCGAAGTGGACAAAAGAAATGTCACATCAGTTTGCGAATGCTGCGAGACAACAAGTGCATATTATCATCCAAAATAAGACATACCAGTTCATCTCCAGGCAAACCTACACCCATAACTAAAGCCCTGATGTACAAACTGAAATCGTAATTCACTGTGGGCAAGATGTGCTTGATCGGAAGATCTTGACCAACGTTCCCACGACCCACCCACTCCCCAAATAAGGAGATTGTTTGGTGCCAACAAACATCGGCCAGAACGGCAATCATCATGTCTCCCTCTATGCATAGCAGGGTTTTTCACCGCCTGGAGCGCTGTTCCAGCTCGAATTTCGTTCAAACGACCTTCGTCCACCATCGTGGCTATTTTCTGCGGTGTAGCCAGGAAGGTTTGATAGGAGACTTTCTTTCGTATTAGTCATATAGATCAAGGAATCATGCATCATGACTCACGCGATACGACCCATACGGCTGCTGTCCCGAGGGATACGTTCAAAAGCGGCTAAGCAGGGCTTTCAAATGATACCATACTCGCGAGGTGAATAAAAAAAATTCAGTGTTCCCAATACTCCTCATCATCAAAAGTAAATACTAATTTCCTTAGATCAATGGAAATATGTAGTATTTTTCAACCAAAAGTAGCTGAACATGTTCATTAGCATATGTAAGTGGCTGGTCTTTGCATCAACAAAAGCTTCAACAATGTCTGGAATTGTCAATAAATGGGTGAACTTCTTGAAACCTGATTTGACCCAGACCTTGAAGACTGCTGCTCACACGACCACACTGTTGTGCACAAGGGGCTGGTAATCATGCAGGTGAGCCTCAATGATATGCCAGGCACGCTCATTGGAAGAACCTTCCTGACGGGGCAACAGATGTGAGAAAAAGGGACATAACATTGAGCAAGCCAAGATTTGGGGATTCTGAAACAGTCAACTGCTCATGTTTCCCAGCCCAATCAAGTCAGTTTCAAATCTTTGCCTCTGAGCAGCAAGAGACCTTCCTTACAATGCATTTGTGGTACCCGCCAAAGGCTGTAATGACTATTTACTTGTGAATCTATGTCTGACGGATTCATCCGGAATAGGACCGAGCCACTCATGTACAGGTCTCTGTCCACCAGGAGAACGCAAGACAGATACTTATTGGGGACTGGCAATTACATAAGTGCTCGATCTCTCCAAATACTCGATTTTGATGGCAAATGTGCTATCTCCGAAGGTCGGTGGAGCCTTCCACAGTGAACTTTTACCAGAAGAAAATATGGAGTGCTTACGCAAGTGCTGGACACCCTGTTCGTGCGGTTAGTAAACCCTCCGAGAGATATTCAAATAGCAGACCTGCCTTCAAACGTTATACCTCTGGTTCGCACGATCACACATATCACTTGCCTGCTGGAACCCACCTGATCAGCCGTATGGTGACCGACTAAATTCAGCATCTGCATCTCAACACTGGACTGCCCCCAGCGCAGCTTGTGGGGGTGTGAAAGGGAGCAGAAAGAGGTTGGGCATCAGGGATCTGGCACGGTCAAACTCTTGACGAGAAATCGCCTCGGCGACCTGGTTTTTTTCACCCTCGACATGCAGGACACGGATATCGAAATCGCTTTCGAAAAGGACATCGAGTGTTGAGGTGAGGATGGCGTTATAGACTAGAAGTGTGCAGAGGGAATTGAACAGGCTCGAGTTGCTGCTCTTGCTGGACGTCGCGCTCGAGCTTATCCGATCACGAGGCGCTTAAACATGTTGAGCCGGGTTGGCATGATGCTTCATCCATATGCGCGAGTATTCCAGTTACTTTTGGTGATACAATTTCGAAATTTGATAATATATTAGGTCTGAAAGATTGCACCTCAGGTCCAAGTGTACTAATACATGCCAAAATAACCATAGATTGAGAATCTGGCCACAAGAATGCAAAAGTTTGAAACGGAAGCCCTCAAAATCAAATTTCCAGTTACTTTTGGTCATAGCCAGTAGATTTGCATTGTGATTCCGGAGGGCCCTGCATGTGAAATTTTGTTGGATGACTAAGATTGCGTTATTCGGAAAATATCGGATTTTTGTGTAGGACATTTGATACAGTGGTTCGATTGAGCTAGTTTTTTTATACAATGGACTGACAAGTGTCCCAGAAGGCCTCACGTCCCGTATAAGCCGCGTACCTCGTAGCTCAAATCTAGTACAGTATAGTAGGGTTCCTTGGATACCCCACTTTGATGTTTCCACTACCGTGTCCGCAATGCAAAGAAATAAAATCTGAATTTAAGTTTTTAGATACTAGAACATATAATGAGCTATACTGCTGTAGAATTTTACGAATTAAGTGTGTTGAATGTATCCAGATAAAAAAGTTGCTCTTGACGGCCGAAGAGTCACACTTCGGGTTCCTTGGACAGCGTGATGTCACCGATCATTCTCCTCCATCGGCTCCTTCTCGACGTTGTCTTCCTCGTCATCTACGGCTGGGAGCTGCGGATTTTTACCCAGCTTTGGCTTGGAAGGCAGGTCCTTCTTCTTGGTGCCCAATTCCGTCAACCCAGCACACTCCTTCTCCCACGCCTCGACAAGCACAGCGTGCTTCCGCTTCATTTCCGCCCATTCTTTCTCAACCTCCTCCCTTGCCTCCTTCTTTCGCTGTCTTTTCCACCTTCTTCGCCTCTTTCCCAGCCTCCCTCGCGCTCCGATTCGTCTCGATCTCCTTTGAAGCCTCGAAGAACTCATCGGAAGACAGGCATTGCACCTTCCTTTTGAACAGTCGCGCACGGCCAGTTGGCGCCTTTTCTTCTTGCTGGTGAAGGGCCTAATTCATCCTCCTCAGCCACATGTTCTGGTACACCGTGGTTGCATTCCCCTCCTTGATGATTTGGTCTCGGACTTCGACATTTTGGTGCGCAAGTGCGAGCTGTTTTTGTAGCTCTACAATCTCGGCCTCAAGCTGACCACGGGTTTTATAGGGGTATTTGCTTGACCCAGGCGTCGCAAGCGACCAGTCTGGAGTCGGGACAGCGCGCGGGACATGCTGGATGACGGGCACAAGGATGGGCAAGGATGGGATTTTTGTAGGATTTGATTTTGGGGCTGCTGAGGAGGAGGGAAGCTGCGGATGAACGACCAAGGTGTGCATACAGTGTCCGGACATGTTTTGAAGGTGACAATAGTACATGGTCGATGTTTTCAAGCTCGTCGTCATCGTCTCTAGGTCGGTGTCCCGTCGGTGTACCCGGTGCAAGGTGGGAAGGGGAGAGGTCGAACCGCGTGGGTGGATGCACACGCATCGCATCCACGATGGCCTTAACGGGACTAGGCTGGGGCATGGGGAACTCGGCGCGTGTCGATGTCGCGACGCTGGGCTTCACCTGCTCCTCGGTGACGAAGTTTGGATTGAAAGGTACGACACCAGTGACTTTGAAGGCTGCAAAACGCGACGATCTTCGGCTGCCAGCACGACTTCATCTTGGCAAAGCACACGAACTCGAGCCCCTGAAGGGCGTGGGTTGCAATGTGGGGGATACCCGAGTAAGATGACATTATTCGCCCGGGCGAAGTTGACGAATTTCTCCGTGTAGTGCGAACTATGGCCATCAGGCAGGAGAACACGGGGAGCCAATTGGCCTCGGCCTTGGTCGCGGGGTCAAAGACCTTGGTGAGCCATAGGTATCCGAGCTCCCCGTTTGTCCACCCATTGACTGAACTAGGTGAGTCTTGTCCGTTGTGTACAATTGCTGAATAGACTCACAATGCTTTGATAGTGTTCCCGTTCCCTCACGCCGTCTGGAAATTGACAGCGGGGAAGATGATCATCTGCGGTACGACCATGTTCCCATCGCCGCGGATTGTCACCAATGCGGTAATGTTCTGGCGGCTTGCGCCGCCCTGCTGGTGCTGCGTCTTTGTTCCCCGTGCCCCAATCACCCGCCCTTTCCCTGTGTAGCCCGTCGGAAACCCGCTCTCGTCCATCCCATAGACCCTATCCGGTGATACTCCCATGTCCACCACATATTTCTGCATTAACGCGACCCAGGATTTGACAGCTTCGGGATTCAAGCTCCGTGCTCGTTGGGTATCAAGCGCCTTGCTCCAGAAGGGCCGAAGCTCGTGATGGTGTCAATCCAGGAAGGCGAAGACCCATTTCACTCCCACTCCCCAAAATTGCCTGTGACTTTGTGACTTACGAAAATTTTCGTAGATTTTTGGCCGTGTGACATGTTACCATACGAATTGAATGAAATACTACAGTACTGTACAGCAGGAGGTCTATCTAGAGTGTCTAAGCACTGCTTTATTCCTACCTCAAGAGTTGCCGGCAGAAGCATGGACCGGCAGCAGCAAAACAGCGGTCACGTACGTGGCCGTAAGCCTAAAGGTGTGAGTAAAGTTAAGATAGGCAAGTTCCGATGGTACAGGCCCATTCCTAATTTCCAGTTACTTTTGGTCATGACGAGTATTGGAGCTCATACATGGTCAGGACTGAAACAAGAGAGCTCAATATGAGCATTGGATCAAAGCCATACAAGCTATCAGCCATCTGGTTGCGCACCGCAAAAAAGCCATCAGATGGCTTGAATGGCTCCTGCACAAATGGGCTAATGTAAAACACTGATTGGCCGCTAGAAAGGTCAATAATGCGTCCGAGGAATCTGAATAGGTCAAATGCTCACAATGATCAGATCAAGTACCTTTCACTAAAGGTACGAAACCATGTTATGCTCATTCAACTTGCAATCAGAAAATATCCATATTTCTCTATAACGCCACGAGAAAGGCTCCATGCGGTCCATCGTTTTGTAAAGTTTTTTTAACCCATACGCCACATCGCGGTAGAGTTACCGGCAGTGCAAACACACGGACTCGTGTCTTCGTCGAGAATCCTCTCGGGACAGAAGTCTGCTACATCCTCCGCATCGAAGGGCTGCATTGTCTTCTCTCGATCTATGGACAGTGAAGATGTGTCGATCTAGATCCGCGGCCCGACCTATCCTAATTCGACACATGGGACAAATGACGGATCCAACTCTTGGTGTTTTGCTTCTCGGTTTAACTTTAGCTTTTGGGAAGCGTGTAGTACTACCGCGCCGCTTGAGCTGTCTCCTAGGAAATTATGAAACGCTGTTAAATGCGCAATGGTGGCGGAGTTACATCGGATTAAAAGTAGGATATTCTGGGATTGAACACAGCTTAGAGATTCCATGACTCGGCTTCAAGACCCCTCCAAACTCTGAATGGAGGCTGTTATATTGGTTCCACATTTCATCTGAATTAACAACCTCTTTGATATCAGTCTCCTGGATGATTATGTCGTTCACATTAACCTACGTCATTCGTGAGCTGGGACGGGTTGATACAGACAATGTCATCTCCGGGGCCCCACACTCGGAAGCGGACCATATGGCGTTGGTCCAGCAGCCGGAGGAGTCGAAGCCGTATGCGGCTGCTGGGCGCTCTGGGATTTTGAAGATGCTGGGAGTGTTGGATTGCATGAGGTGAGCAGGGCACAATAACTTGCAAACAAGCAGGGCTATTATGCATTTCGGTTGTCCCGCCATGGGGTCCGGTGGCAATACGTTCAATGAGGGTAGTATTGCAAAACAAATTTCCATAGTCTCCCGGTTGCGGTTAGAAAAAACGTTGGCCCAATTCCTAGACTCTCACAAACAGACGCTACAACTGGAAGCGCGTACCTCGCATGTTGCAGCTTAGTTACAGGATCCATTTAAATTTAATCCCATTCTGCCTCCTGAACGTCGAGGCAACCGTGTTAAGGCTGTAGCTGGACCGGTAAATGCCCCTCCAGATCCTCTACAGCAGCTTCCCCAGCAGCCTCTCAGGGCCACACTAAACGCTATTACAGTATGCACCTGCGAATACAAGAGCTCAATACTGCCCGGCGATAAACAATGGGTCAGATGTGGCCCACATGATGAGTTCAAAAGAACGAAACCAACCTTTCCGGTCTGTGTAAAACGATAAAATTTTTTTTTTTTCAAGTTTTTCGGTCAGCCGTTTATGTAACCAGAAAATGGGGGTGTGTCAACGCCCCAGCCCTATTCGGGAGCATAACTTGATCATCAATCCAACTGAATACTTCTTCAAGTTGCTCGTTGAGTCAAATCGGTGCACGGTTCTTTGTTTTGTGCACGGAAAGCAACAAGGGTAGCGTGCCGAAATCCACCCTCTTTGCATCAGTGGAGGCAGAAATAAATGTCTTCCACCAGAAGTATGCGGTCGAAATGAAAGAAAGAAAGCTGAGGTTAGACAGTCCTCAAATTAGACGGACAGGCCTTGTCTACCATCACCTCCGGCGAGTGGTGTAGACAAGGGTTGTCGCTGTCATCTCGACCAACCTTCGGCTATCATCAGTCAGCTGTGTCTACGTGCCGTGTTTACATCAGTTTACCTCAGCCTAGGATACTCGCATTGACCCACCTCGCCCAACCTCGGTCCTGCCACCTCCTTCACCCATTTCTATCATTTAATTCGACCACTACCTCCACCGATTGATTCGGTTTCCGGTTATTTACCCACCGCAGAATATTCGTGACCAGGACGGTGAGAGACTGTACCTGCAGCCGTCGTGAAGCCGGCAGCCCTGATATTTTCTAGGGGTCCTCATTCTGGCATTTATCATTCAAATTAGATACAGAGCAGAGACGGGTTCATTGGAAATTCAAAGAATATTGCACAACGGCCGCTGGTGGTTAATTTTCCTTTAGACGTCGTGGAGGACTCATTCGTTCAGGTAGAACATGATCCCAGCGTAAAATACGTACTCATTCCAATTCTGCATGAAGAAAAATAAAAAAAAGACGTTGAGGACAGTCAATAGAGAGGTTGCGCAAAAGCCGCATGCGGGTTTTGGCCGCGCAAGGTCTTTCGATGCGGCTTTTTGGCCTTTGGCTCAAGTGGTCTGGGATGCGCTGATTAGACATTCTCGTGATGTGCGGGAGAAATAGAGGGTATCTCCGCTACTGGAGTAGTGTTTTGCAGGGCCCGGCTCGGCCTGAAAATCGGGGGCTTGGGCCCGGCCTGGGAGGGCTCGGGCTTCCATTTCTTGAGGCTCGAGCCCAAGCCCTGGGGAAGGCCTGGCCTGGCCAGGCTTGGGCTTAGGCTCGGGCTTGGAAGTCAACATTTAGTAGGAGTATCCATCTTGTCCCCTTTCCACGCTCGCATCCGCGATCGCCTCAGGCTCAATCACTCCCAAGCTTGACCATATCCAACCTAACATGGTCATTCATCTGTACACAAAAAGAAACTAGCCCCATATCTGTCCTACATGAGGCGCTGATTTGCGCGCAAAAAGTACGTGTTTCCAAATTAGGACATTTTTGATGTATATACGACCATAAGCAGCGTATCCTGCTCGGGACCTAGCATTACAATTCATTCGGAAAATGGTGAAGAACCATAGATACCGACGGGGGGAGTTAATCCGTTGGCATGTCGCCAAGCAGTGTTGCTGTGCAATAGCAGATTGTTCTTCGGCGACCTCAAACAAGCCTACGACAGAGTCCAGTTTGTGCCCATCACGCAGAGAGATAACTTTGTTGACCATTTACAGCCCTTTGCGGAACTTAGGGCGCGGATGTTTTTTTTTTTTTTCAATGAATTTTGCGTCGGATCGTTCTCCTGAGCTCAATTCTCAACCGTTTTCCTTGAGAATATGCTCATTATGCTGGCATTGAAATTCCGGAGGGCATGGCATCCTCAGATTTTCTGATGGCCAATCAAATTGCTTGATTAGGAAAATATCCACGTTTTTGCGTCGGATGGCTGTAGCATTAGCTATTGTTGTTCAATTGGCCTAATTCTTTGGGACAATGGACTCACAGGTGTGCCAGAGGGCACCAGATGCCGGTATTTTCAATATTACCAATACATCAGATGCAGTCTATATTACGCCAACACCCAACTCCCTTTTCAAAGTCTTGAGCCAAATATGAGTCATATAAAAAATACCGGCATTTGGTGCCCTCTGGTACACCTGTCAGTCCGTTTTCCCAAAATATTAGGCCAATTGAACAACAATAGCTAATGCTACAGCCATCCGACGCAGAAACGCGGATATTTTCCTAATCAAGCAATTTGATTGGCCATCAGAAAATCTGAGGATGCCATGCCCCACCTCAGGTCGGACAACCAAGGCGTGATCGGGGCGCTGGCGGCGGGGAAGTCGTACAACACACAGGAGAAGGCCATTCTCCAGCAGATCCTCCGCCTCTACCACGAACACGAAATATGGTTCACGATCACATACATCCCGTCGAAGAAGAACCCAGCAGATCCGATGTCGCGAGGAGAGTTCCCGTCCAGGAGGCAATTAATTGGTAGCCCACCAAAAATCCCCTAACACTTATTTCCCTTTATAAACCATAGCATACAGTCAAAGGACTTGATGTATTAGAGCAGCAGTAGCACCAGAGTCGCAATCGAAATATTTCTTGACCAGACGGACGATCACATGTCAGAAATCAACTCAGTTTTGTATTGCCATATGCCGGTCAACACAATAACGAAAGCGGCCGCGAGGCGGGCTCTACACCGCAAAGCTTTACAGGCTCAGCAAGCACAACGGAAACTACGCCACGCACACAAACAGGAGAGGACTACACGGGGTTCCGCTGCAAGCAGACGCGAGGGCGAAAATCCAACACGCGTTAGAGCACGCTTGGGCCGACTCAATAATCGAGAAGTACAGCCAAAGCTTAGACGCGTACCACCGGTTCTGTGATATACAAGGAATCCAGGCGTCATACAGACTACCAGCGAGCGAGGAACTCCTATGCGCCTTTGCGGCAGCACGAGTGGGAGAGATCGCGGGCGGCACAGCGAGGAGCGCGGTAGCGGCAGTGAAAGCATGGCATATCATTCACGACGCGCCGTGGAAAGGAGGACTACGCTTACGCTACACACTGAAAGGCGTCGAGAAGCTGGCGCCGTCCAGTTCAGCGCGAGAGGAACGACCCGGTGACGAAGGAGATGATAAACCAGCTGGAGAGGGAACTAGACTTATCCAGTCCGGAGGACGCAGCAGTGTTCGCGGCGGCATGCGCGGCATTCTGGGGCCAGATTCGCCTGGGCGAGATCCTGTCGGATACACAAGGATCATATTTCGAAGGACGCATACCACTTGGCGCGGACTTTGGTCGACCAGCGACACCAGCAGGCACTCGGGTACTGAGACTGCCGTGGACGAAAACGAAGGGCGCCAAAGGCGACAATTCCATATTGTGCCGCCAAAACTCGTCTACAGATCCGGTTAACGCTATGACGAACCATGTCGAGGTCAACAACATCCCATCCGACCAACCTCTCTTCTCATATCGTAACGACAAGGGCAGGCTCGTGTGCCTATCACGCCGGAAGTTCTTGCAAAGGTGTAACAACGTGTGGAAGAAATACGGCGTCCCGTCGATAACGGGTCACAGTTTCCGAATCGGCGGTACAACACACCTCCTCATTGCGGGAGTCAACCCCGACGTGGTACAGGCGATGGGCAGGTGGAACTCAGACGCGTTCCTTATTTATTGGCGCCGCTTGGACATCCTAGCCCCATTACATGCTGAATTTTTGGATTTGTAGCACATATATAAAATTTTACATGACTTAAAAGCCAAAATAATTCCTCCTCGCCAGAGGCTCGCGTTTTGGGTTTCCTTTGCGCGCGCGCTCGGGGGCGGGCCTTCGGCTCGTCGGTTGGGTTCGCCCAACGCGCGCCCGCTCGCCCGAACGTGGCGGTCTCCGAAAAAGAGACCGCCCGTCCGGTCCCCCCAAACGCTGGCAGATCCTTCACCTAAGAAGGATCATCATACTCACCTCCCCGAGGTCCGACAAGCTCGAAAGTCGTAATTGCATAAAGCTCGTCCAAGGTGGGTGTGCCTAGAAATAGATATCCTGGGAATTCGGAGCAGCATCCTCAACATACCTAGCACATTCAGAATTAAATTTAGTTGGTTCAGATAGTCCTTTTCCCGTGAACTGGGGGCGCCCGATTAACAATTCCGCTAAAATGCATCCGACGGACCATATGTCAATTGCCTATTATGGCCTAGGTGAACTGATAAATATCAAAATGTAGAGATGGACCTCGGTGTACATCCCGGGCGACAACATTATCTCAAGAGCTCTATACCCACCGAGTTTGCCACGTATTTTGTCATGAACAGGGCATCGTCGTGAGCTGATAAATATCAAAATGTAGAGATGGACCTTGGTGTACATCCCGGGCGACAACATTATCTCAGGAGCTTTACTAGCTGTCGGAGAAAGTGATGGCCGGTGGCCGTTCTCACCATTCTGACCACCTATGCAATCCAAACAACTTATGGAGCGAAAATATGAGTAAATAGATGATATTTGGTTATGCTAGCAAAATGCCAAAAAAGGAAATTATGAAAATATGGCACATTTTTGCTCAGAATTTGAAACCGACTTTTTGGGGAGGGTTTTTATGTAAGATCTGATTCCATAGCTGAAAAGTACTCGTTAAGTAGTGTAGAATACCACTTTGAATCATATTAATACCTTGTGATTTGAGCTCACAATCTCAGTCAGAAGATGGTCATTTTTGCCATTTTTTGCTCAAATTTGCCTATTTTCACTGAAAATGACTATCTTCTGGCTGAGATTGTGGGCTCAAATCACAAGCTATTAATATGATTCAAAGTGGTGTTCTACACTACTTAACGAGTACTTTTCGACTATGGAATCAAATCTTACATAAAAACCCTCTCCAAAAAGTCAGTTTCAAATTCTGAGCAAAAATGTGTTATATTTTCATAATTTCCTTTTATGGCATTTTTCTAACATAACCAAATATCTTCTTTTCACCCATATTTTCGCTCCATAAGTTGTTTGGAGTGCTTAGGTAGTCAGAATAGTGAGAACGGCCACCGGCCATCACTTTCTCCGACAGCGAGTATACCACCGAGTTGCCACGTATTGTGTCATGAACAGGGCATCGTCGAAGGTCGTGGCCAAGCCGAAATCGCACACTTTCAGGTCCCAGTTGGCATTCAGGAGTATATTGCTGGGTTTGAGATCACAGTGCACAATGCCGGCGTTAGGTATTAGACTGCTTATTTCTTCGATATTTCCGACAAAATGGGCCTCAAAACCATATATTGCAAAACTATCTACGCACAGGGAACTAACACCCAGAACCATATTATGCTATACGCCCACAGTCAAGCGAGACCCGCACCTGCACGCCCGCCATCCCAAGGGATATAAAAAGAGATCATCGATGATATAAACTACCTGGGGGATCAGACGCAATGGTGCTTCTTCAAAGAGATCGAGTGAGTTTTATCATGCATCTCAAATCAGAGAGGGGAACGCACCGCAGGTTCGATGGATTTGTACTACATAGGATGGGGAAAAAATGCTAAAAGACGTTTTCGGCGATAAAGAGACAGGAAAAATGCGCACCTCGAGCCTTGCCATCCTAAGTTCGCAGTCGGAATGGCGTTGCAGCATTGGGATAGCGGTAAACATACGCGTCGCTGAAGACGCTGGCATTGCCGTAGGTTCCCTTGGGAATTACGGTGCAGCGCTCCTCGGAAGTTCAGACTAGCGTTGGCGGATTCAATTCTTCTTCATTAATAACCAGCGTTGAAGACTTACATTAGGACTGTGTCGTCGGTGATCCGAGATAGGATAAGGCTATATATGTAGACGTGGGGTGGGGCACGTACTCGTGGTAATGTGGCTGGTTTTGCTCAGAGTGTTACCGACCTTGTCGAGCAGAGAGTTGGTTCTGGAGTACGAGTGATAAGCGGGTATATTGAGAAGACGGGGCGACGAACATTTCGAGATGGTTACTATGAAAATGATCTCATCAGGAGAAGGAGACGACGAGCGACGGAAGCGTACGACTACGGCTGAAATCACGCATTGCTTTCCATAGACTGTACATGGACTTGTTAAAGGTGGGTGGTAAGCATGAAGATAGAGCCTGCGACACTCACCGGGTTGCTTAGTAGGGCTGCTCGCACCGACGCGTCATGCTCATCACGTCGCACGGCAGCTACTCGATGTATGCCTGGACGGATTAGTGTATGTACTTCCTCACGGGAACGAGCCCGTGCACGCGTACCTGAATGGCAATGGACCGTGGGTGTATTCTGTTTTTTCTGCAGTAGAGCCACACGGCTGGAACAGCGGGTTCATGAGGGCGCGTATACCCTTGCAAATAGGCAAACGCGCACCATTCTGCTCGTTCACAACGGTATAGTTGAAACCGGGAAACGGGTCTCGCGCAGCCACGAAACCCGAGTCGAATCCGCCCGTAAGGGGCTGGCGTGGGGACGCAAAGCTGGACTGGGTCATGCTAGGGTTTCCGGGACTGTAGCGGGGATCAGGGACCTGTGGAAGGCACAAGAAGGGATTGGCACGCACATTCCAGAGCACACCGAAAGGTCACTACGGTCCCATTCGTGGCATGGATGATATTCGGATTGAACTGGTACGAGCCGTTGTTGTCCGAGACGTTAGCTTCACGGTCAACGTAGGTCCTGCGAGCAGATGCAGATGCACCTTTTGTCTAGTCTAGAGACCGGTGAAACGTATTCTCAAAGGCCTGCGGGAAACTTGCCTTGAGATATGGGGAGGATCGGGGGGGTAGAGCAGAAATGTACTTCATCGGGTGTTCCAATTGGGCCGCTGACGATTCAGAACAAATGTCGAAAACTCACCGTCTCACCCAAATTCCCTCCAATGTACGCGAATCCATCGTCAAATTATACAAAGGGGAACCCATCGACAACGAGGATGACGATACCGAGGTTCTTGCTGGGCCTTGCAGGCAAATTATCCATCCATCGCACCTTCCCAAGAATTCTGTTTGCCATGAGTGTATATTCGTGTATATTCTATGTGTTCGTCCGAGTCTAAATCTGATCTTGGTCAGCACGAAATCATTTTCGGGACGGGCTTCCTGTCATTGCACCGCTCGAAAAATATCAGTGTAAGGCTCAACTGTCCGTCCTCATCCCGATTGATAAGGACCACTTGCGTGCTGTCATAATTCCTGCTGCGGGTGTCCCGCATAGCCACCCTTCTTTCCCCCGCACCAAAGTCCCATTCGTGCACTTGAGACGGGCGCCTCCCGTTATCCAGTGTCACCTGTTTTCAGGATTCCTCCATCGTATTCCCAAAGCAGGGCTGGCCAAGACGTTACCTTCCGCCAATTTCTCACGGACGTCGAATTATTTGCCCGCCATTGGTCTCGCACCCTAAACCAAGGCGGAATAGATTCCGGGTAATTCATGGTCCTCGTCGATGTCTCACCCCTCAATCTGGTCACAGGATCGGCGGTTATACATAGTCCTCAATATTTATGGGATGTCAAGGGCAGGTGAGGAATGTCTGAAATTACTCTGGCCGTAGCGCTGATCCCTCCCTGCGCAGGATACGTCCCCCAACTTTTCAGTTTACGGTTGCCGAATCCCGAGGTGATTTTTGAACTGCTTAGCAAGGCAAATGCCAAAGCCCTTATTTATGAATCGGACGTCGCATATCTCCTGCTGGATTGCCCGTTTTCTGCACACCCAGCCGTAGGCGCCAACGACATCGATGTCACAGAATATGTGTTGCCCACGTTGGCCCCACAGCCTGAAGACATTACTCTCTTCTTCCACACTAGCGGATCAAGTGGCGGCAGCCCCAAGGTCAGTCATTTGAGATACTCTTATTCCACCCTCAGTTTATTGCATTCCACCAACCAGCTCGTCCCATGCTCGTATCGTTGGTTGGACACCGCTGTAATGAAATCAAACCAAACTTGCCTTCCTCAGAGCCCGGAGCGCGCCGATGAGACCGTCTGGATGTAACTGCTCTCAAATCTCTGTCCATACAACGGATTTTGAGCTCCATATGTATTCCAGGGGAAGCATGTGCCACATTGGGCAGTCTTTCAGTGCGCAGATTTTGACTCGGGCTTGTTGACGCTAACTTGGATGTTTCTCAAAGTGCTCATTGGCAAGCATGTATTATGCAAGTGATTGCCGTGCGCTCGTTGCTCACTCGTCATTAGCCTTCAGCACGGTTCATGTGTCATTCAGCCCACACAAATATCGTTTTCTTCCGAGGAACTGGTCGCCATGGTCGATTTCAGCGGACTTGATCGCCTGAATCAGTTCGCTGCTTTCTTGGCCACCCATCTGCGGGCCTAACCCGAAAACGTGGCGAACATTTATTGTCCGACTGGCGGGTGTTGCCGAAGAAAGCCGATGATCTCCAGCCCAATCAGCCGCCTTTCAACCATTTTAAGAAGAATAGTTGCGCGATGGCCAGACCGAGCGCGGTGCCAGGGATGAGCAGCGAGATATATGTCCAAGAAATGATATTCATATACTATATTACAGCGGGAGCAACACAAGGGAGAACTTACACGATACTGCAAGAAAATGAATACAATGAGTGATGGCCACAATGAGCAACGTACCTGAATCAACCGCAAATCAGTATAAACGGACCGGCGAGAGTCCGACGGCTCGACGTCTTCGCTGCGCTTGTGCTTGAGAGTGAGTCCCGGGTTTGTCTCTGCGCTGCCGTATATTGAAAAGGCAATATGGTCACGCGGATCAAAATGCAAACCACTCATTGTGCTCGGGAAAGCGCAATAATGCTTCCGAGCGCGATCTGAATGGCTGTAAATGTTCCCAGTGATCAAGGCTATAGAAAACAGCCCTGGGGCTTCAATGGAATTAAAATGGTCTGCAGGAAGGTCACGCGTTTCAAAATGTGGACCATTGCTAGTCTCCCGTAGTTTAGTCTCCCGTAGTCAGACTCTATAACACAAAAAATTAAGATGGTCGAAATTTTCGTTTATATATAAACCATTGCAAAGGCAATTGGGTCACGCTGTTCGAAATGCAAACCATCTGAAAAGCCCAATAATGCCTCTGAGCGCGATCTGAATAGCTCTAAATGTTCGCAATAATCAGGGCTACAGAAAATGGCCCTGGGACTTCATTGGAATTGAAATGGTCTGCAGGATGTTAGGTCACGCATTTCAAAATGTCAAAGGCAATAGGGTCACGCAGTTCAAAATGCAAACCATCTGAAAAGCGCAATAATGCCTCCGAGCGCGATTTGAATAGCTGTAAATGTTCCCAGTGATCAGGGCTATAGAAACCAGCCCTGGGGCTTCAATGGAATTAAATGGTCTGCAGGTTGACGGGTCACCCAACGATATCCCCATATTTGACAGCAATCCAAGTTGAACATCAGGTAAATTGTTACTGGCTTGAGCGGTATAACTCAACGGTATGACAGAGAGTTGTAATTCCTCGATTTTCGGACCTTGGGATGTTTTTTGAACCACCGTAACCTGTTCGGCATGTTCCGGGGCACATTAGGCTGTTCGCTATCTTCAAAGCCATGGCCCTGTGAGAGAGTTAGGCGCAGTAAAGATGAAATTAGGGTTTCAATTTCCCCCTCAAAGCTCGATAGTGAGCACACCATCTCTGCTTGCAACCGGTGATCAGCCGTGTAACGGGCTACGCTTGAAATTTTGCGATTTCAAGCTTTCCTAAGATATTTCACGCACATCCGAGGGTCTACAGCGAGTCCCATCTGTTAGATCGGGGCTTATCCTGTAAAAGACACGTCTTCGTCCACCGTGGCTACAACTTAGGGACGCACATATACCTAGTTGGCCAACCGACGCGGAAAACCCTAAACATCCCCGCAGTTCCTGAGAACATAGGAAAGTACAGTGAAAGGATCAAGATTGGTAGGTTCGTGAAAATCTTTAATCAAAGATTCCAACTAAACCAAACCAAAACTTCGAAGCTTGTTGTTGTGTTCGGGGGTTCGCGTGGCAGGAAACCATGAATGCGAATTTGGATTAAAGGTACGTGTGTGTGTTGTGTCGTTTGGAATCCCAAGCTAACTTCCTTCCTCGTCTATTCTTTCAACCAGCGACGCCGACCCAAAACCAATATTCCAGTTCCTTCAAAATCCGTAAGTCCTTTCCCGTTCCGTTCCGTTCCCGTTAACAATCCCGTATAGTTCCGTAATCCGTCCCGTTCAATCCAGCAAAGCGAGTTTAATTCACAGGTATAAACCTGGGCATAAATTGTTCTAATACACCGTTTCGTGCCTCTTTTATACCCCTACTGTTTGTAGTTCCTAAATAAACCATAATCTATGTAAATTCTGATCCCCATGGCTTCGATCCCTAAGCAACTGGTGGCGGAGGCGTCCGTATCCTTACACCAGATGCACTCCCTTGGTAACTTCCCAAAAGCAGGGCGTCCCCTTGCCATTGCTCCGGGTAACGGGCTATGCTATTTGGTAGCCCAGCTCCCCCTCCCTACACACTGCCCGTCCCGCAGGCGACGCGCGTCTCCAACGCGTCCGTCGCGTACTCGTTCCATCCCGTGGGTTGCCGGTTAGGTCCGTATTTGATCGTAATCATCGCTTTGACACTTTCTGATCGCCGTGATCCCATCAAACGCGTTGTTCTCGCCCGGTGAGTAGCGCTGCATTCCCCTCCCCTCCCATTGTTGTTGGACTATCCCCGGAACTTGCCGGTTACCCGGTAAGTACCGTGGTTGGAACCCAAGCATGCGTGTTTTTCAAGTGCGTAAATTTCCCCCGTACTTCAACAGGGCCCACGAAGATAGGGAATAACTTTACTAGTGCTATGGAATATCTTAATTATTACTAGCTGGTGCATTTGATGAAGATGAAGACTGAACCTTGTTTGTCACTCTTTGATCAAATCTGAAGTCCGAATTCCGAAATAAGTCCGAATGGCTTAAAGTGGAACTGGTCTCCCGATCAAATATCGATCGACCTAATTAGGGTACCAGGCTCAACGCTCCATTATCCGAAGCATAATAATTCAACGGGGAAGCTAGATTCCTTAGAACTAGTTCATTTGGTTCCTTACAAACACGACAAGTCAGCCAAATGAAATTAGTTAAGGCAACGCATGGACAGAAAGGGGAAATTGCTGTTCTCTTGACGATTTCTGACTCACACAGAGTCGATCTCAATAGAATTGCTGACTGATAATACCCGGCTGCGCTACCGAATATCCCGTATTTACCCGTGGTAGTGTAAACAAGATTTTGTAATCATAATTTGTACAGGATAAATAGGGCAGTACTGAACCATCCACCCCGCGAGTAATTTTGCCGCGACTTCGACTCCAAGTCATTCAAAGTCGAAGTCACAGCCGACTTAAGTCGAGTCGAGCCGAGTCAGTGCTGCGACTCGGGTTGACTTCTAAGTCGACTTGACACTTCGAATTCCCCAAAGGTGTGCTGAGTACTGATTGAGCTGCGTTACAGCGCCTGATACCTCCCGCCGTCACCTCAATTATCTCCTTTGCCATCTCCAGCCATCCCTATCCAAGTCGGGTGCCGGTGGGCGACTCCTTAGCCCTCGTCATACTGGAAGTACAGCCTCCGTGTGGCACTCCTGCGTCGATGGCGGCGTTGTGGATTGGCGCAAGATTTCCAAGATCGTCTACCTCGCGCCGTCACTCCTGTTGTGGGGGATCATTGGCCGTGTCGAGCATCACTTATACGTAGCTCTGTCCACCCGATCTTCTCCTGCCCACAGCGTCTCTGCCACGTCGCCCATCCAAATTGCTGCCAGTACTGTATTATTTCGTTCAAATCGACAGTCACGCGTCACGCTCGAACTTTTTTATTGTGGCAATAATTTTTTCTCGATTTATCAGATTTTTTTTGGTTGCCGAAAAGTCAAGGTCGGTGTCGAATTGAACGAAATAAAACAGTATTCGAACTATATTATTCGACAGAGGGAGCCAGACAGAGACAAACAGATGTTTCGCATCGAGCGGGAGGCGCCAGGAGCGATGCAGATCGGTTTAAGGGAGTGGATGGGGAAAGGGCGGCAGCATGCGAAAAAAGCGGCCGCCTTCTGCATCTAGGAAGGTGGCTCCTTGAGGGCGGGATGGAAAGGGAGGGGGGACTTTTAATTAACTTCGAACGCAGGTCCTGGTTTTTTCTCTTTTCGGTTTTGATTGCAACATTTGACTTCGTATCCCTTTTATTATTGACATCATCCCTTTTCTCGAGCGTCACCCCGAACTCTCTGGACTATCACTTTGTGCCATTTCGCCAATCAATCTGCTGGAACTGAAGAGATTCAAGGGGGAAGGCACTGTAGCACTCCTCGCGTTCAATGCCGTCAATCCGGAGCCCGAGCGCAGGGCTAGTATGGGCACATGGGCTGAGAAACAAAAACGATCAATACAAAATTCAGCGAGAATTGGTCCGGAGGTCAAATACCTTCGAATGCGTCGCGCACGCAACTGACAAGGTTATGGGTGGATTTGAAGGAGCTTAGAGGTTCACCAACAACGTCGAACACAATTCGGTAATGAATGTGTTCTCGGATCGTGGCATTCGCGGGTACACTCCAGCCTCCGTCCGGGGGGTGGCCGCACTCGTGACCTACATCTCCAGAGTCGAGCACGCCTGGGATGTTGGGAACTGCATGGTGATGGAGTTGCTTGTAGACCTCGCCCTCTGCATGATACGCAGCCAAGCGCCAAGTGTCTTTGAGAAAACACTTCTGAAACGTGCCGCTGTGTACAGCGACGAAGCAGCGCGTCCCGCGACCAACAGGGTAGAGATGATTTCGAGTGAATGAGTCGACCACGAAGCATTCGTGGTTACCGACGGTCACCCGGTACATTCGGTCGTCCTGTGCCCGCAGGAGAGCACGTGCATGCTCCTGGTCTCCTTTGGCCACGCGCGCGAACGTCACGTCGGTACCACGCTTTTCGGCCCCCGCATGCGACAGGCGCCAGAAAAAGCTTTGTAAGTGGGTAGTTGACGCATATTTGAACGATTTTGTGATTGTCGTCCCACTGCGCGTGTGCCGAAGGAGACGGCAGGTTTCGCCGACTACAATAGGGAGTTTGTGCAAAAGCCGCATGGGCCGCATGCGGCTTTTGTGCATTGTGCAAAGCCGCATGCGGCACCATGCGGCTTTTGTTTTCCTATCAATGATGTATTTGATCCTTGCGTAGATGCCGTAGAGAGCTGTCAGTTATTGATCCGGCATCAGGCGGGTGGAGCAAGTGTGGGAAATGCCCTTTTTTTTGGCAGCATCACGGCCATAGCCGCACAGCGGCTGTGGAGAAGTCAAATAATGACGTCAAAATGATGCACATCATGGTCGGTAAGTGGTTCAATATACGGTATAGCACCTAATTCAGTAGTATTTCATCAAAATAAATATAGATACACTCATAAAACCCTCGATTTATCATGCGGCTTTGCACAATGCACAAAAGCCGCATGCGGCCCATGCGGCTTTTGCACAAACTCCCTAATGACACCGAAGCTATGCGTGCGATGTTGTGCTGCTTGCATAGCAGCAAAGTAAGCAGCAAGTTGGCCACGGGTGTCGCGTGCAAAACCCGAAGGTTTCTCCAATTCTTCGATTTTTTTCCCGAAAGGTTCGTTCATAGGTGATGTTTTGACCTCTATAAAACATTCCATATCGGAAGCGCGGCATAGGTTGTCGTTGGATGCGGGCTGGTCGGAGTAGATGGTGATATCAGGTTTAATGGAATGCCCCATGAAAACATTCGGATTCGGGTCTGCCGAGTTCGAAGTATCCACCGCCGTCCAACCAGGCTTCAAAAACGGACGCAGGGCAGAAATCTGGATATTTTTTTCTTTGAGCTGAAGCTATTGCAACCAAGACTGAACTGGAACTCACGAGTGGTTTGTACATCTCCGTTTCGCGGGGGGAGGGTACCTTCGCGAAACTCTTCTTATCAACACTTGGCATGTTCGTGGACGGGTTTGGAAGGTAATTTAAGAAAGTCTTGACGTCGACCAAAGTATACTTCCCGCGCATCTCATGCGCGGCATGAACAAATGCTTCCTCGATGTATTCGCCTCCCATGGACGAGTAAGGGAAGCTCGAGCTCAGGCCCGGACGGATGGGCGTATCCAGAGTGTTGGGAGTGGAGGTAGGGTTCGAAGCATTAGGAGGGGTGCTCTGTCTTGGAGGGTCATTAGGTGGATAGAACATGCTTGGAAGAACTGGCTGAAAGTTCGACATGGTGGCGGCCTAGCCTACGAAAGTCATCTGATGCATTTGGTAATTCGTGCCACGTGCCAGTCTTCCGAACGCCACGGAATGATGGCCAGCTTAGGAATTGCACCGCCACATCAAAGCGCGCCGACCTTCAAATACTCTAAGACGACTACTCCGGCGTTCCTAGCTCATTCTGAGGCGACAAAATCTTCGAAACTTTGGCTATAATCATAGAAATGGAGCTAAAAATATTATCACAGCTTACCCCTAAGTACTCGATATCCTTGGAAAGTGCTTCCGGCAATTCTATTTTTACTCGCGTAACTCGTCGACTGAATTATAATTACCGGCTGGGCGGTTGGGAGCGGCTTGGCCGTCCTGTCCTGCGTCAATTTGGCTGATGGTTTTCCCCCACCATTCACCTGCCCTGCCCCAATATAAGTAACGACCTGTCGACGTGATCCCATCGTGATCGGCCAACAGTGCTGTCTCCAGTTAAGTCATTCCCTCCATCCGCCCGTGAAACCCACCCATAAAGTCCAAACCAACCACTTATATACTTGGCCGGTAGGTTTGGTCTAAGCTCCGTTCTGACGATGCCGCGAGATGCCGTGAGATGCCGCGCCGACCAAATAGACCAAACATCAAAACAACTTAGATACGTACCGGGTGATGCCTTCGGCGGTACCCTTTCCGAGAATATACAACATTTGAAACTGCTGAGGCCTGCACAGGACAGTAATGCCGGATGGCGTCTTCGCTAAACGACGACGCTAATCAAACCCATCGCTTGCGGCAGCTTTTCGGCGTGTCCCAAGGGAAAAACCGACCTTAGATTTCGATGGGACACGAGGACCCCGGTTTATACCCTTGGAGGCCAGATCCCAAATTGGCCTGACTGGCCCATTGTTGTTCGAACGGATTTGGTACCGATTGCGTAAATTTTGTTCGAACGGCACCTAGCCGATGATTCCGTAACATTCCAAAACCGGTAGTTCTTGGCTCCCACGCGGGTAAAAAAGCGCAAATGTTCTTTCCTGCTGATTCTTGAGCTCTTTCCAGCAGATCCAAGCATTTTCTGTGAGATAGTGAGTCCTTTGTAAAGCCTTTCAGAAAAAATAGGACAAGGAGTCAGTGGGGGGAAAATCGGTTTTTTTGCGGCTTCCAGGGCCAGATTACCGTCAAAATATACGTTAAGCCTGGGACGCATATTCAAATGTACCCGTATCGTAATATAATCGTATTGTTTCTTTTCTTTTTTTTCTCCCAGAAAGTTTCGTTGGGATGTTCTTCATTGCGTCGGCTGTTTCCTCCCAAATTTCTGCCGAGACATCTTCAGAAAGTTCGTAGTCCTCTCGCCCGCAATCCAAGCCCTTGTATTTGCCCGACCAAAACTTCACTAGATTCGGAATAATGTTTTCAACAAAAAGATGCATGCAATCCCATGGATAGGAACGTGCGCGATCCATGGACCCAACTCGACATAAAGCAGGTAAGCCCTTAAGAATCTATACGAAGTTTGCTTAAACTCTTCCCGTCTCAACGAAAAATCCCACTTAATCACTTATCGTTTAAACAGACGTTCAACCCAATGAATTAGTATCTTTCTTCGTGCCCACAACAGTGACGCGTACCGTGTTTAATCAGCCACCCTGGATTAGTAAAACGATGTTCAAAAAACGACAGTGGGGGTTGTAATTCAGCATCTGAATGTCTCTGCCTTACTTAACCTCGGGCTGCGATGTCTGCCTCGACGTTGACCTCAAACGTCTCAAATTGCTAGAAAAAGTTCAACTTCGCTTTTTGAGACGAATGCTCGTGATACCCCGCCCGGAGCCTTGCAGAGTCGGGTACCAGGGCACCGAGCTCGGTAGAGTGGCATTCGGGTCGCGCGGAGGGGTGGACAGCGACATAAGAGCGAAGCAGAGACACGTGTACGTGAGTATTGAAAGAATCGCGCCTCGAGGCAGCCGCCCATCCAGCTCGCGTGACCGTGTGGACTTTTGTTTTCGAAAAATGATAAATAAATATGGATCCACTGAAGGCGGGGAAGCTCGCGCAGCAGACACAGGCCATGTGAAATGAAATCATCCATGTATTCTACGTTACACGCATATATCGACGCGCCCCCCAGTCATCCGGTCGCCGTTGACATGAGTGAATTTGAGATCGGCGAGGTGGTTGCAGGAAATTGAGACGCGACTTGAGACGCGTTTGAAGTTGCTTGTGTTAACACGGCCACGTCAAGGCTGTATCCAGATTTAGATAAACCCTAGCTGGGGGTTGAAACGCCCAGAACGGAACCATCAATGTTCACATCATCGCATATAGGGCATCATTCGAGGCAGAATACAGGTCGAAGCAAAGGTCAAGATGCTTGAGCAGGCGGACCTAGCCAAAGATCACGAGATCAAATCGCTCCAAGTGACCCTCACGCTTGCGGAAGCCGCGCTCACGAAGGCGGAACACACCGTGCACCAGTCCGCAGCGATACGCCAGGAGGTAGAGGTGGGACAGATACAGATTGAGGCTCTGAGGCATAATATCACACTTCTGGAGGACGAGTTGGATGGTGCCGAGCGGAATGTCAAGGAGAAAATCGAGAAGTGTTTACTCTTACTAATCCTGCGATACGCCGCCAATATCTCTTTTCAGACTGCGCCAGGTGGACCTCAAGGCCGAGCATTTCGAGCGGCAGGCGCGCACTTTGAACAAGAGCGCGATCAGTGGGAGAAGCGCTGCGAGGACGACGACGCAGCGAGGTGTGCATGTGACCTTCCCTGCTTTGTATTATACCTCTGGTATCCCAGGCCGCTGAGGAAAAATATCGGGAAGCGAAGGCGGAGCTGGACGGGCTTGTTGTATTCATCGAGGGCCATTAAACGCCTGAAGGCATAAAATGCCCCTCGCCTACGCACTGGGTACTCTTCGCGCACACTAGGAAATCCTGAGTAAATCAAGCGCCTGTTATCTTTATCACAGTCGTAAAAGCATAGTAGCATTGCTATGTTAGATAAACATCATAGCTGCCCACGAGCACCACCGGTAAGGGAAAATTGTTTACATAAATCTTGTTTAAAAAATACTGTAAGACGAGCAGATCTAGAGGCGTCCCACTGAGGGAACCTTACGATAGAAATAGGAGTGATAGAGCGGGCCTTGACAAGCCAAACCACCCAGCATTGTTAGGGTGTTTGCGCCAAGTTTGCGCTTGCATGTTCAATCGTCAGGCTTGGGGAACTTTCCACTGAGGGAACCTTTCGAGCGGGCCTTGAAAAGCCAAGCCACCTTGCATTTTTAGGGTGTTTGTGCTTCCATGATCAATTGTCAGGCTTGGACCCCTGTGTTCGGGATGTTGATTGGTTGCCGGATGGACAATGGACCCACACATCCGAGCGCACCGGTAGAAACCCTAATTGTGCTTCATGTGTGAGATTATTACTCGTATCTTAAGCAGATGTCCTGAATCACATTGTACGTGTTTGTTCTTTCCTAATCTACAACTTTTTTCCCATTGTGCTCATGTTCCACTGTCTCGGTCGCCTCGAGGTGAGTTATTTTTTGCAACATCACAGTTTAACTCGAGCGCCTTGGGCGCTTTCCGGCTGGCGCCGCGCTCTGACACGTGTATGTGATATACATCAATCACGCGGCCAATATTCGCGTTCAAGGCCCACTCAAAAGAAAGGCGTCCCGCAAATCACCCCGCGTCTTTCCCCCCACCACCATGCTCCTGTGCCTCGGCCATTCCCGTCGTCTCCTCCGCTCTTACACAGATGCCTCGTATCACATTGCACCTGTTTGCAACCTTCCATTTTTCCCACTCTCTGCCACCGCTTCCCGTATGTGTATGCAATTTCCCGTTTAATTTTCGGGGTTCTCCAGTGCATCAGAATTTAGCTTCGGTCCACGGAACTGGCCGCTCCACAATTTATTTTCAACCTCGCCGATCAGCGCTCAATTTCCGTTCAAAAGGAAGGTTCTCCGTCGCCCTATGAGGGTGAAGAGCACCATATCTGTAAGTAGTTGGCCCAACAGCTGTAGCAGCAACCGGATGGTCGTCAAAATTGGCCAGCCTCGCAAACTCCCACAACGACGCGGCTCATCGGCTATCTCGGAATTTACAGCGCCAGTCGAAAGCAGCGCAGAAGGTTCGAGAAACCAACGAGCTGACACAATTCTCGAAGGGAATCAACGCCCAGCTGGCGGATTTGAAGGAGAGTCGTCGGCAAGCTACCGCAAAAGAAAAGGAGCTTCGGGAGCAGCTCAAGATTGCCAAGGGCACCTCCACCGGCAAAAATGGTAAACGCGGTCAGAATACAAATTGTGTCAGCGAGTTCGACGGGGCGCGTTAAAACGGTGCCTCAAATATCCGGTTCGTACTTGCCTCGACGTTCAGATGTAACTAATCCACCAATTTAGCATCAACATCCACGACTACATACAGCCGTACCTGTTGTGCCAAATCCCCTCGCTATCCCAGGCAAGTTGCTACCCGCCATGAACCGCCATTCTATTCATGGGACAATTTTTTAGAACCCACACCAGTGCCCCATCCACTCACGGCTGACGCCGACGCCGGAATGGACCTGTCTATTTCCTTCCCTCCGAGCAGCGAATTTGCACCGGATGGCTGTGCCGCAGTGAACTTGAATTTCGATCCCCAATTTGCAGATATTTTCGCAACGTCTGGACTCAATGATCTCTTCCCGCTACCCGAAGATGGCGCATATTTGCCTAACTATTACATCCCTGATGCGCTCCTCGTGAACAATGCTCATTCCCAATCACTCATGCTCCCTGATCCGATTATGCAGATGGGATGGGGCCCAATGACCACGCACGAGCTTCTGGCTTCCAATTTATTCGCTCGCCCGAATGCATCGGGACCCGACCCCAATAGTGCCAATTACGTTGGTATCGGTGGCGATGATGTTTCTCAACTCCCCGCGCTTCCCGCACCACCATCGCCTTCCATCGCTGATTCCCCATCGCCGTATTCTGCACCGTTGCCTGTTACCCGGAAACGGCGGGCCGAGGTTGATGCAGCGGACATTATTCATTCCGCTCGCCCCCGCACTCGCTCAGCGAAGGTACGGGAAAACGAAGACGGTCCCGGACCACCAAGAAAGTACGTGTTCAGCTTCCATTCTTGTGGTTTTTGCTCACGCGCCGCTCATAGTGAATGTGTTATTTCCTCCAATAAGTACCTGTCTTGATTACATTTGCCATCCCACGGACACTTAGTGTACTTAAACGAATATAGAATTCACAAATAAATGACTTTACGTGTTGAATATCGTTGTGTAGGACTTTGAATAAGAATCGCGCACGTGATCACGTGCGGTGGATGCCGAGTAGTCTCTCGTAGACAGACGCTCTATATGAACCAAATAATATGTTTTGTATTCCGGTGCCCGGATACGTAAGGGGGAGCTCGCTAATACAGATTATTATTATTATTCCACAACCGGAGATTCCAAATATTTACAACTAATCCTCATTAAATACAAACTCTTCAAGAAGCCAAGTGTAGCCCTACTTGCGTGTCATACTGGTGAGTGCAGCTGCACCCATGCCTACTGCAGAGGCATATACTATACAACTCATCCTGCACGCACACATCCTCGATGTCAAGACACCAAAAGATTGACAAGACACATTTCGTGGGCATTGTGCAGGGCGAGAAGGGCAATGAGAGGGCAGCAGAGAGGTAAGAAATAAACTTGGGCAGCAGCGCGCACGCAGTGGGGGGTGGATATGGGAAATTTTGTTCCCAGCAACAGAGGGAGTAACAGTGGCCTTAGGCTTCATCACTCAGCAACATGACAATGTGCCCTGTGGGACGACAGATGATTGTCCACTATATGTACATGTTGGGCTCTCAGTCAGCCAGTAGAATGTTCACATGTCTGCCAGCTGCTCGAGGATCACCAATTTGAGGCCTGGGTGTTTGAACCAGAAACTTGTGCACAGCGCTGATGGATGCCCAGAGTCACATGGAACAAGCGGGCTTCAGTAGCGCCCGGGGCAATTAGGTTGCAGCGCAAGGCGAGGTTGAGTGAGGAAGAGAGCCACTTGAAGTCACATTGTAACATGCAGCCCAAAGAGACAACATGGGAAGATGAGTGTCGTCGGATTCATCCAAATCTGTCTATTGACGCAAATTCAGCCAGAGAATAATCTGAAGACAGGATAGGGACCCCTATAGATTATGATAAATTAGGCCCTGTAAGAGGGTACACAAAATTCTAACAGAGATCTGGGCCCGATGGGGTCCCGGATTGATGTGCACATCAGAACCAGGGAGGTAACAAATCTTCTTTACAATTCCCTGGCAGCCATTTACCAAGCCTAGGAAATCAATGTGAATGAATTGGAGAAGTAGAATAAATCTGGCACACCTTCTGAAGTCCACACATTGCAAGGAATCATAATTTTTACCCCTCCAGCCAGGAGGATCTCCTTCTGCAAGCCTTCCCCGATTTTAAAGTCAATTTGTGAATGTGAACCAGAAGGGCAAGGGAGACATAGACATGCATTCCAACAGAGCTAAAAAAGTGAGA
Organism: Mycena olivaceomarginata; assembly: GCA_029378375.1. Classification (NCBI taxonomy): domain Eukaryota; kingdom Fungi; phylum Basidiomycota; class Agaricomycetes; order Agaricales; family Mycenaceae; genus Mycena; species Mycena olivaceomarginata. The sequence continues at coordinate 1,950 of JARKIC010000416.1, read as the reverse complement.
AAAGTGAGTTCAAGGCTAAAGAAACCACGCACAGTGTCCGAGATAAGATCAGAAAGCACAGATAGGGGCCAATCACGAGTTTGGAGGAATAAAATGTAAAATACACCTGAAAAGAGGGAGAAATACTTGAAGCTTACAGTGAGGATAGTGGGGGGAAGTAAGGAGAAATGTGGGCTCCTGGCTCCATGTGCTTGCCTCGAGGATTTGTTCTAAGTTTTCAGGGATTTGATTGTTCGGAGATTGGTATTGATATCAATCTCTGAATAGATTTCGGCCGAAACGAACCAGCGCTGCGTGGCAGTGCCGTCGTGCGAATCAACTCATGACTTAGTAAACAAAGCCAAAGACGCCGTTTTTCCACGTGATACGCGAATCGGACCACCTTGATAGATCGGGGTCGCAAGCTCCCCCAATGAACGCTCGTGCCTCGCTATATAGAGTCTGTTAGTTACCGCGGGGTCTTGTATGCAGTGCTCCCTTATTACGTGATCTTACATAAGTTTTGGTAGGCCGTGGTTCGAACCGCCCAAAGACCGACTTTCTTTTTGAAACTATTTTCTGCCTTGCAGCCTTCCGCACCTCGCATTTGGGTTTAATGGCCGCAACGAGGCTCTGGGTCATTTCGAATTTTTTCTAGTCAGTTGCAAGGCCAAATTTTGTCATTTATTGTTTCTGGGCCAAGCAATTACAAAAGTCGCGACCTTTACATACACCATAGGTTCAAGGGCTTCTTTCAAAATTCTAAATTGACAGAATGTTAAACCATGGATAATAAAGTGTCATAAGTCTTCAAGTTGCAATGAAAATGGCGTTTCCCGTGCAATCGGACGCGACTAGGAAAATGATTACCTAAGATTATGTAATAACTGTGCACTGCATACACAGGCCCGCGGTAAACACTAGACTAGATGCCGAGTGATCAACGATACTCGAGGTAGCCGAGCGGCATGAAAGGCAGATCCCAATCTGTCGCGTTTACCGAAATCAGTCTCGTATTCAACCAATCTGCCTCACATTCAATCAATCTGCCTCACATTCAAACAATCTGCCTCACTTCGTATAAACAAGAACAACTTCAGAAGTCCCTCCCTTGCCGCGCTCACTGAGACCTCAATTCTTGCTCAATCTTCTTGCCAGTAGGCGCGTTCGAACACGATTTGAAGCCGCTTTCGATACCAGGTAGTCTTAGCTTCTTCCCTATCTTGTGCCCGCCGTTTAGTTCGTGTTTAATTTTGTCCTTTCATGTAATTTCTTTTCAACATGCAATATTATTTTGTTTTTTTCTCTCTGTATGCAGTTGGTTTTAGTGCGATGCAATAAAAGCATCTGATACCCTATGTTTGTAGGCACATCTTATCATCACGTCAACGCCCGGAACGTGCATGTTCAACTGGCTAGTCTTGATCATGAGCTTCAATCAACGAAAGTTACCCGCTGTGCTAGCTGGAGGATTGCGGTCCCCTAGTTCTATGGGAGTAATACTGTTGCAATATTATTGCAAAAAACACGAAAGTTACACACCTTTTTTTAGCGCGAAAACAACACAGCTTCCGAAAGTACACAGGTACTTTCCACCCCGAGAGATTACACAATTACGATGGCGGGAAAGACACAGGTCCACTGTGCCATGAAAAAGGTACACCACTTGTCACGACCGTATATTAGTCACAGCTTCATTGTTTGGAACACAATACACAAGTTAAGGAATTCCAGAAACATGCACAACTTGTGTGTAAAGCCAAATTAAAAAAAACGCACAACCTTGGGTCAATAGCGGAGGTCTGTACAAGACACAAAAAGAAGATTGAATGAGAATGAAGCAAAAAATACACGGAAAAAGCCAAGGTACCCTGGATCGAGCCGATCCATGAAAGTCGAGGGCTAGGAACGATGTGCGTGGGCGATGGAGTGGTTTTACACCGAGGCTTTGAGGCCGAATGGTCGACAGGC